>JAODUG010077267.1:0-12982 GCA_027564795.1 Aphredoderus sayanus
TATATAAAAAACATACAGTACATAGTAACATACATTGGCTGAGTTTGGAGGGGTTATACTGATACATAAGGTCCCTGGCCGCTAGGCTAGAAAAGCGCTATATAAGTGCAGTCCATTTATGGTAATGTTGCATGAGAGACAACATTCCTGTATGGAAGGACTTGTGATTGGCCATTATGAATAAGGTGAGAGGGAGGAGCGATGGCTCTCTCACTTGATGGCGTCTGAGTCCTGGAAGCAGTGCGCTGCGGAGAGGAGCCAGCGGCTGGCGATGAGCGAGGCGCCGCAGACGTGCCCGTAGCGCTCCATCTGCAGGCTGACCTGCCACGGCCACGAGGCGGCAGAGGCGTCTGACCCCCCCACGATCTTAACGCGCTTCCTCGGCCTGGTGCCACAGCCTGGGCCGCACACAGTGAGGGGGTGAGGGGGAAGGGGTGAGGGAGGGGATGAATCATTTGTTACTTCTGATTACGTCACCTGTAAAAAATGGTTACGTAAACATCCCTTTGAAATGGCAGTCAATAAGTAGTCTCATTATAGTATGTAATCTCATTCAGATATTTGAGCAGGTAATGTAATGGATTACAGTTTGTATAAGCAATCAGTGGCAACAATACGCACCACAGCGCGACTCGTCAGAGCCGTCCACGCAGTCTTTCATGCCGTCGCACGCGGGGTTGACTTTGTTCACACATTTCCCATTGGCACATTTGTAGGACGAGGAAGAGCAACCTTTGTTTTGGTCTATACAGAATGGGAGCGCAGGCACAATAATACAGAGGACAATATTTACAAACCTGGTGGGAAGAAATAAAACATTTTAAAGAAGCTGGTAATGTAATGGATGGTAATATAAAAGGAGCTAGAAAATATTATGTTATGAGTTATGATCAAAACAATACATAAAGTAGAAATGAATGGAGGCATATAAAGTCACCTCCATTCGCAAGTATGTAGAATTAGCTCCCCAAAATGGGCAGAATCCTTTCGGGGCAGTTCCGGGGTGTACTCACACTTGGCCCAGTTGCCTTGAACTGAGCCCGACTGTCCCCCCTCCCCCCTCCCCAACTGGGCTGCACTCACACTGCAGTTAAACATTGTGGGCCAGGGCACGCTTACTGCGATGCGAGGAATGAATCACTCTCGTAGAGCACAATTCCCGGGAACGGTACGGAGCGCTCACACTAGTCTAACCAACTGGACTTCGCTCGGGCGGGGTTAACCCTGAGGGTACATGCTTAACTGATGTGTCAGTGTGATCGCAAACGTGCCCGAGGACAGACAGTTGTTCCCTTACAAAACAGCATGGCGGCATAGGGAACTCGTGGGTATCAAACAACCGCAGCGTCGGCAAAAGCTGGAATGTTTTCCCTTGCCGTCCGTTGCCTCCGTAAACATCGTCTGAACTGACTAGCGCAATTAAACCCTCCCGCTGTCCCTTATGGGTCAAAATCACCCCGTGCACTTCTTAATGCCAGTAGAGGGCGCCAGCCACAACGCAGACATGTGGCGCCCTCTGCTGGCAGTGCGCTTGAAGCCCAGGGACAGCGGGATGGTTGTCACGTAAGCCACACGTACGCATCAGTGATGACACCGTTGTGCTGTGCCCTTGACGTGTCCTGGCCCTGATGTCTCACTGCAGTGACTGCAGGTCAGCAGGGGAGTAGGGAGGAAAACACTGATCAGGCACCCTTACTGTAGCATCGCTCTCTGCTCGCAGCACCATTCTATATACAAAGTGAGAAGTTAAGCTAAGCCATCGTTTAAGTACAACTAAATGGATTGTGCTAGTGTCCACCCAAGTGAATATGGCCGTTATACTGGGGCACTTCACACTAGCCCTCTGAAACATCAGAACCATTGGATGCTATGCTATCTAGAGTAACCCATGCTCACATGCTCTGGTGCAGTTGATCTCGTCACTGCGGTCCTTGCAGTCTATGACGCCGTCACACACTGACGACTTGGACACACACGCCTTGTTGGAACACACATGGTAGCATTTGCCTGCCGGGACAATCCCCGAAACGCACACAGTCGAGTTGTCAATGATTCATGTAATAACGGATGACAAGCACACACAAACAATAGTTTGTGATAACAGGGGAGCTTTCTGTGCTCACCACCACAGTTCCCCTCTTCACTGCTGTCTCCACAAGTGCTCTGGCTGGAACACTGACTGCCCTGAGGCTTACACTGGCCTCCCCCGCACGACACCTCTCCTGGTCTGCAAGAGGCTATAGAGGAAACATGCAACCATGCACGTACGCACACACACACACACACACACACACACCACTTTTTTTCAAATCCAGTGTGAAAAGGTCTTCAGTTCCTTTCCGCCTGACCCTCTACCCTCTGCGTGTGAG
The DNA here is from genome assembly GCA_027564795.1 of Aphredoderus sayanus. Lineage (NCBI taxonomy): Eukaryota > Metazoa > Chordata > Actinopteri > Percopsiformes > Aphredoderidae > Aphredoderus > Aphredoderus sayanus. The sequence continues at coordinate 2,370 of JAODUG010077267.1, forward strand.
GCGGGCGGGAGGCTGTGTTTGAAGATGTCATGTGGGGTTTGTTTGTTTTGACTGGTCCAATAAATATGTGAAAGCTTTGCAGCAGCTCACTGCCTAGTGTCTCCTAGAGACAGGTTATCTCACACACAGTAACAATACAGTGCAGTAGTTCCTGACAATTGAAGTGTGTCAACTGAAATCTTCTTTCACATCAACATTGTCAAATCAAAAGGGAAACACGTGTTAAACATAACATATTTAAAATATTAAAACATAATAAATCAGTAATAATGGCTGTACAAATGGTTTGTTACTGTTACTATGTGTTCTGTTACGTGGTACTATGTATGAATAGAGTACATAGCCCATACTGTGTACAGTTTACACATGTTAAAACCAGACACTAGGTGGCAGTATATTATCAGACACTAGGTGTGATAGTGTGTGATATTAGCGGTGTGTAAGCGGTGTCAGCGATCACAACATACAGCATTTAGCTTCATCCCGGCCATCTGAACAGTCTTTCACACCATCACACACCTTCCTCAGAGGGACACACTGCCCGTCTCCACAGCGGAACTGACGGGGACAAGCTGAACACAGAGAGAAATGTATAGACAGGCTGTGTGTGTGTGTGTGTGTGTGTAATTACTTAAAACTGACAATCTTTCTTACTACTTTCAGTAGAAAAGGCCCGATAGATGAGGTAGAAACCCTTATGGGTGAGAGATTCATCTGAGTGAAAATGGAGGGAAACTGGAGAGGAATAAACCCGCTTTTTGCTGCTGTCGGATACCGGGTTACACAGTCTGCAAGGACAGAACACAGAAAAGCACTTGAGTACTAAATAAACAATAGAAAAATAGACCAAACATCCTGTAGGCGTGTATTTTTTTGGACATTCAGAATATATGGGATTTATTTGTAAAAAGAAATAAACTCATTTAGTTTAGTCAACAACGCATACAGAAAGCAATGGAATGCTCCCTTATCCAAGATGATTTTTCTACAACTATATGTTTAAAATTACTGCAATTACAAGTGCTTCCATATCAGTGTCAGACCAGCGTAGAGATGAAACAAGCTTTATTTAAACCAGCAACTGTCTAGTCAGCCTGCTTCATGACTCACTTCACCCCACCGATGTCCAGCCAGTCTTTCTCACAGCCGTCTGAGGTCGAGTCCTGAATGTCAAGCGTCACCACAGTCATGGAGATCAGGTATCCTGGCAATGGTGACTACGGAAAAAAACTGGATTTCACTCACTCTCAGTGTCACTAGCCTGCACATAAAAACACACACACACTCTCTTTCTCACACTAATTCCTGTTTATAATTGACTCCATTGCTCTCAATTGCACTCCTCTAACAGTGGTTCTCAAACTGGGGATCAGGACCCCCTGGAGGGTCGCGATACACAGAGGAGGGGGTCACAAGATGATTTTCAGAAATGAAATAACATTTTAAAATGATTAGAAATATCATATTTGAGCTGAAATCTTTAGTAGTAGTACAGTTTATACATTACTTTGATGTATTCTGCTACTATCTTAATATTAAAATACTATCAAATAATAGTGTGGCTGTTATGCTTCACCTGTGTTATGCTAGCACATGTCTCTGGCAGTTATTTTGTGGGTCGCAAGCTAATATGTTTCAGAACCACTGCTCTAACAACACACACACACACACACACACACACAGGCTCACCCGTATTGTCCAAGTGCAGTCAATGTTAGGAGGGTAGTGTGCTGGATAGTAGGGTGATGATAAGGAACCATTCCAGGAAGAAATTGACCCTCCACAGACTGCAGAGGGCAATGTTGACACATACAAAAAAAAGGCACAAAGGCCAACTGGTTCAACTTAATGTTATGTCATGGCATGTGAGCTGCAGTTGTGTGTGTGTGTGTGTGTGTGTGTGTGTGTGTGTGCGTGTGCACCTGCTTTGGGGATGGCCTGGAAGTAGGCTTTGAAGACGGCTCCATCCCTCTGCCGGTTAAAGGAGAAGGTGACCAGCATCACGTTCCCAGAAGACGTCAGCTTCATGACTGGGGAGGACCCGGAGACAGGCAGCCCACACCACCTGCACACATTACAGTCAGTATGTCTGGAACACCAGCCACACACATTACAGTCAGTATGTCTGGAACACCAGCCACACACATTACAGTCAGTATGTCTGGAACATCAGCCACACACATTACAGTCAGTATGTCTGGAACACCAGCCACACATTACACCAGCCACACATTACATGTGGGACTGTGTGAGTAACACACAGTCCCACATTCACTGACCAAGATAAGACAGCAATATTATAAAAGAAATTGTGGAAAATAACATTCACACCCATGTAAAATGCATAGTAATAATTGTAATAATTTATCATTTTACGTTGTGAAATCATCTCACACCCACCACAAAGCACTGCCTACACATTGATAACCAACGTAGACAGCAGCCCTTTCACCCTGACAACAGACAGTAATAACAACAGCAGGGCTTCTACACCTGCTCCCTCTGTAAAGGTGATGTTAACCAGATGGAACTCAATCATGCCAAGACTGTCTCTACCTGGCAATGATCTTGTTCTGCAGAGGCAGCAGGAAGTCGTAGGCAGACAGCTTGTGGGCGGTGCAGCTCCCGGGCGTCGCCCCCTGCAGGGTGAGTACCACCAGCCGCACCACATGGCCCGACGGGACCCGCAGGCGCCACTGGTAGTAAGGCTTCTTGGGGCTGACCAGGCTCAGGGTGCGGTTGTTGCCATACTTGGCGTAGAGGTCGAAGGACATAGCTACCACAGGATATATGCATGAGACTCATGTTGATTATCGCTGATTTGATTTATTAGGTCAATCAGGGATGCTGGATAAACACACACACACACACACTGAACACACATTGCCAATGTTAGGACACTGTGACAACTATGTGGTGTGGTCTGCACCACTTTGTGTTCTCATTTTACAGAGCCAGGGCTGTGTAGAAACACCGGATAATGTTTTTCAGAAAGGGCATCTAGCCCCTTCAGAGGATATCTCCTCACAGTCCGTTATGAGATATCCTCTGAATCTTACAAAGAGTGTATTAGCTTACAATTGCTGACTCCATTTTTACCTCTATTACATCCAAATTTTGTAAGGTCAGGAGCTATATCTTTATTGGTGGAGACATGGGAATTAGTGGGTATAATATTCCCACAAATGTGGCAGCTGATTACTTTATATAAAATAAAGTAAATAGAAAGGCTTTCTCAGCTAGATGAAGCGTCCGAGTCTGCCTGGGATCTCCCTCATCACGTTATGATGGCACGATCAGCATTCTCTCACCCTGGAAGCCGAGCTGCCACTTGCCACTCTGGATGCTGTTGGGGTTCTTAAGCTTGTCTACCATCTCCTCTGAGTCAAAGTCGTCGGGGTCCAAACCTGCATGCAGAACCACACCAACCCATGTGATGACACCTCACCAACATGTGATGGCAACACACTGTCATACAGTTACACCACACCCACATGTGATGTCACCACGACAACACCACCTGACACACAGAATGAGCCATTACAATAACACGTTCCTACAATGTTTATAATCCACTAATGCAGCACATGATGATGATCTCGATATCTTGAGTGACTCTTAACTCAGTACTTAAGACTATTGTAATAAATTAAGTAATAAATAAACAAAAATATTGATGACATTCAATGGTTCATACACTGGCATAATATACAGTAAGTGTGTGTTGAAGCTGATGTGTGCATGTGCTTGTGTGTACCCAGCAGGCTGAACAGCGCGTCATTCTGCTCCATGTAGTAGCGCTGCTCGTTGCGGCTGGCTATGATCTTGTTGGTCCCTGGGAGCCTCCGCTGCAGATGGCCAGGGATCGACTTGCGGATCTCCATGGCAACATCGTCAGGGGCAGAGAACTTGCTCCAGTAGAAGACGCTGAGCCCTTCCGCTCCTTCACTGTCACACAAAGGGTTTACAATGTTGCTGGCGTCAACAAGACAATTGTTCTTGTGATATAAACTGTTGTAGGAGTTCAGTGGTAGTGTGTCAGTTTGGCCACAAGGGGCAGTGCTTTAGCTAATAATGAACTGGACATAAACAGTTGATATTGCTTTTGATATTATAAGAATGGTGGTGCGACTTTGATTAACGTATTTCCTCTTAACCTAAAAGAGGAGATTTTAAAACACTTGCAAATAAAACACAAGATCTTACACAATATACCTTATTAAATACTATTTAATGTTGCTTACCTGAAGGCAACAATTCCTGAGCGTAGATAGTAGCTGCCCCATGGCGAGGACTCATAGAGCTTGGAGAACTGTTTCCCAAACACACAGAAGAGAAACAACACATGTTACAGGTGACATCACAGCAGTGCTAGTGATACACCTGGCCGAACACTTAGGTCAAGCAAAATCCCTGTTTCAGTCTCTATATGTGTGTTTGTGTGTGTGTGTGTGTGTGTGTGTGTGCGCGTGTGTGAGATAGATGCCTTGTAGCAGCACAGAGCTCCATTGTGTGTCAAGCTGACAGCCTTGTAGAGTCAGACCTGGGTGGTATGGGTCCCTGGCCCTGGGTTCAGCGGCTCTTTAATGAACAGATGGCCACACAGGTACTATGGCCAACTGACTGGCCTGCTAACTGACCCGCGGGCCTGATGAAAGGGACATCACAGACACCGCTTCAGGGGAAACGTCCCCTAAAGTCAATCAACCATACGTCTGTTCCATGCCCCGCCCACTATCCCAAACCATGGCTTATCCATCTCGTTTCTCCACAACAACTCTGGAAATCTGTCATTCCTGGTCTGTCCTACTGCACTGTCTCTCTCTCCAACGTTCTCTCTCACACGCACACACACACGCACACAGAGTGGCTGATTGTGTGGAAGCTGCACAGACAATGTTTTTATTGAGGACGTGCTCTTCCTCTCACTGTCGCTGGCCGAGCCCCCCCGCCAGACGCACAAACGCCGGGCTTGTCCTCGGCCCTGAAAGGGCCCGGCCCCCGGGGGAGTCCCCGGACTCACGCGCACACAGAGGACGGCTCCTGTTTCTGTGGCTTTACATTTAACACCAGAGAGAGAGTGTTTGTGTGTGTGTGTGTGTGTGTGTGTGTGTGTGTGTGTGCAAATGTGAGGGAGAAAAAGAGAGTGGAGAGAGAGTGGGAGAGAGAGAGGAAGAGAGAGAGAGAGAGAGAGAGAGAGAGAGAGGAAAGAGCAGGGCAGAAAGGAAAGGGGGTAATGGATATGAAAGCACAGAGAGGATGGATAGAGGAAAGAGGAGAGCAGTCTTCTGCAAAATGGTCAATGAAGGGCCCAGTGTGGCATATCATCCCCAGTGTGGCATAGCAGCAAAGCATCCCAGCCGCGGGAAGAGCAGGCGACCAGATAGGGAGAGGGCCATCGCCGGGCACTTACATAATGGTTCAAGGCCTGAGCCTGCAGGTGGAACTGCTGAGAAGTGGAGTCAGACAGCTCCTCTGAGAAGCTCAGGTTGGGGAACTCCACGCTGCCACCCAGGTAAAACAACGAGCAGGGAGGAGCTGGAAGTAACACACGGGGTTTGGGACACATGGAAGCTATACACTGAATCCACAGCTGTGTCTTTGTGTGTGAGTGTGTGTGTGTGTACTCACTTGTTAAGAAGTGAATGGTCAGTGCAATGGCAGCAGTGAATGGAAATAAAGGCAGGAGGCTTAATGACCACCGCTTCCATGAGCCACATACCCGACCCGCCTCAGCTTTCTGCCCTGTCTGAACGTCAGGTTTCCTAGGAAGGCTTTGTGGATGAATGGGCTCCTTAAACACCTCGCCTTCCTTCCCGAGAAAAGTATATCATGTTTTAATCTCTTCTCTATATACTTCATAATTTGTAGACAGCCAACAAACAATAAAAAACTATTTGCATTGACACTGACATTTAAAGATTAGACAGGCACTTCATCTGAATTAGCGGGACAAAAACATTTTTTTAAGCTGAAGTAGGCATTCTAAAAACATAGGTTTGGCAAGATTACACGAGTGAGCACACAATGGTGACTTGGAAGGTGTGCATTCCCACGGACCTGTTGTGCCGCAATTGTTACCCCCGCAGGGCATTTTATTTTCCTACCGCGGTCATGTCTTGCTCAACGAGACAGCAAGTGGAATCATCTAAAAGACTGCAAAATGTTCATTACATGTTGACTGGAATGGACAAATTCACAAAAATAACATATAGTCTACTAATGTATTGCTCTGTTACTTTATAGTCCAAATAATCGCTATAGGTTCACATTTGGCGGGAGAACAATAACGGTCACGACACCTGTGTTGCGGTGTCAGCACTCAATCAAGTGCGGCACTCTGGCATTCATGAGCGGAGAACAGAATACCCCTAGAGACCGATTTTACGATTAACACGAACAATTGCTATTCGATGTTATAGGTAGACACCGACAAATACTAGCCTAATTATCCATTTTGGTAAAACAACTGAAAAGGTAAAATCACGACGATGAGTTGTTACATTTAAAATGTTATTGTATGCAACGTTTGCGAAGACATAAATTGTATCTTGCCAAATCATGTTTCATTTGCCCGGCTGAAAAGCCTATCAGTGAGGTATCAAGGGACACACAGCCTATCGGTGTCTTACCTGTGCAGCAGGCAGGCTGGCAGCAGAGTGGCACGGTCCATGCCCAAACACGCTGTAAACTTCGAAAGTTTTGCTTTTGGGGAGAGTCCTCATGGCACTGTCCCGCTCAGCTCCACAGAGGCGATATGCAACAATACCCGAGGCATAGAAATGATGGAGAGAGGAAACCCCTGCAATCGCTACTTTTTTTGTGTGTGTGTGAAAAAGTGGAGAAACCCGACCTGAGCGGCTCGGTGCGACGGGCATTCACTCTCCCGTATGCCTGGACGGCAGGTGTCACACGGAGCCCCATAATGCAGTGCGGGACAATGGGACCACTATGAAAGTGTACAATCCACACAAGCATTCGGGCGACCGATATTGTGGGCAAACTTCCTCGCGGTGTATGTGAGGTAAGTCTGCACGGACAAAAGAATGTTTCAAGGGAACATGCGCAATAATAGAACCTGCGTGGCACGCGCTTGGATGTCGTACAAAGAAGGGACCAAAGCAAGACAGGATCTGCAATTACTAGTCTGGAATCAAGAATGTCCACTGGCTGTTAGAGGATATAACATCAGTTTTATAGGCAGTCTTAGTAGTGAAAATGAATAGAAGAGTAACATAGAAAAGCACATAAAGGAGTTTTTTATTATTTCCTGCAGTGTATTAAAAGATAAACAAGTTGCATTAGCAGTACCTGTAGCATATCAACTGTACAGCGATGACTTTATTATGATGCCTTCATTATTTTGCTATCACCAGAAAGGCTACATGAATAAGTTGAAGTGATTCTGTCAGCTGATATGGCGGTGGATCCAAGAGCTGAACTTGCTGACCCTGGTGTAGACCCCTGGTAGGTTGGGCCTGCCACAGCCCGACCCCCAGCTGACGATACCAATCAGGAACCAGCGACCCCCACCTGGTGCCCGACACGACAGAGGGCCACCTGAGTCCCCCTGGGAACAAAACACACAGACGCACATACATGCACATACACGCACACACACACACACACACATAAACACATAAATGACTCAAATCAAGACAGGACTTAAAACAAGAGTAGTATAGAAAAATTGCTTTGTAAAAATAGATTTAAACAGGTTACACTTCTAAGTTGTACTGTAAGTTATACAGTAGCACACCCAGAACCCCAGCTATTCACAAAGTGTTTGAATCCCACAGTAGCACATGGCAGTAGGGGGGAGAGCAGAGAATGGTTTCAGCCAATGAGTGCCGTAGAGAGGAGTGTTCTCCTAAAGCCATCTTCTACTCTACAGAGGCAACAGCCAAGTGACCGTTGCGAGCAAAATAGGCAGGTTTAAAAATACACTAGAGGTCTATTTTATGCAAATACTGAGCGACGACGCGGTGACTACCAATGGGAGCGTTGCTGAAACACATGATCCAACAAGCTAGGAACACCCATTAGCGACAAGCATATCTCCCTCTGTTGGCGTCCTTGTGGATGCACGGTAAGAGGTACTGGGGTAACTGACAAGGATACTGGATAGCATCACACTACAACAACAATGGAATCCTGCTACTATGTGTCTACTCACTCTGCAGGCATCCTGCTCTCCCGAGGGCACGCCGGCACACAGCATGCGTGGGGAGACCAGGTAGTAGCGCTGCTTACACTCACTCTGGCCGACTATGGACACCTCTGCTTTCTGAAGCACTGTGGGCAGAACCTTGTCTGTAGGGGGGGACAGGGACCATCGTCTGAGTGACTCGACTGTCATTTTAAAAGGCCTCATATTATCACGTTGTTTTAGTTAGTGTTGGACTTGGCTGGCAGGATATCTCAGACTGGCTACACAGTAGAAATGATATCAGCACCTGGAACAAAATCGAACTGGCATGATTTATTCCATGAATATTTATAGAGGAAGTTAGGCTAAACAAAGAAGACCTATAAACATTAAGGGACTTTGAATGGATTATTGCAAATGTAATGTTGGCCAGCAGGTGTACTGTAGCTGCGCAGTGAGTAAAACCTCAAGAGTCGCTCTAGTGACAGACACTAGAGCCCATTGGTTTTAGCCTCCTTGCTAGCCCAGCCACCTCTGACACTGGAGATCTGGGTTGGAGCCCCAGTGTGGGACAGCCCAGTTACACAAAGACAACACAATATTTCATGCACCAGAGGGTACTTCCTGATATTGTGGTGAAGACTACATGTTTTCAACAGGAAATGGCATTTAGTAAAAGCTTTGAACTCCGTAGCATGTCTTATTTGTTCACATATGTCTTACAACTGAAACAGTTGATAAGAAACATCCCTGACTCGTAGCACAATGGTTCCGATTGTGGTCTCACCGTCCTCTGTGCGGTAACCCCACCCGGTGACCCAGCAGTGGTGGTTAGGTGTCAGGGTCTGGGAGCGGGCCGGCAGGCACACTGGTTGGACCAGGGGGCTGAGGGAAGCAGGCCATGGCTTCTTCAGCTGCAGCAGGGCAATGTCATAGTCAAACGTTGGCGCATTGTAATACTCATGCACTACGATCCGCTGGATCTCTGCCACGTGCTTGGCACTGCCCTGCACCAGCATTCCCAGGTGGGCACTCCAATAGCGTGGGTCAGACAGTCTGGCGAGTTCAAGGGTCAAGGGCACAAAGACAGAGGAGAGCAGATGTAACGAAGGTCAGGCCACTTCGAATCAGAATCAGTCTTTATTATTATAAGTACATAAAACACATACAAGGAATGTTCTTGGTGTGATTTGTGTTAACACATATGGTGTAAGAAAAAAACAGTATCACATATCTAATATAATTTAAAGAATATCAGCAGCAACTGTCACATAAATTTGACAGTTGAATGTTAAATGTTGACAGTTATATGTTTTCCAGAGGCCATGGTTTGCATTTGGAGTTTGTAAATACTTTCATTTAAAATGTATTCTCTGAAAACAAATGTTAATTTAAAAATACATTTACAGGCAAATTGTTTTTGTTTTTATATGGACCTATTGTGTTTGAACCAATTTCCTGAACTCTAGCTTACTAGAGCTCTAGCTAATTTAATAGTAGTAAGCTCTAGCTACTTACTACTTAATAGTTACAGTCCATTTATGTAGTCATTCATTGGTTACTAGTTAGCACTAATTAAGGTACAGGGTTATAACCCCAGCACAAACAAACCAAGAGGCAGTTCCAGCCATCCTCACCTGTCTCTGCTGAAGCAGTGGGCAGCTGAGATGAGCCACAGGGAGGAGAGGACGGAGGCACCGCAGTACATGTTACCGGAGAAGTGAAGGCTGACCTGCCAGGGCCACTCCCCCTCCACAGAGTTGAGCCCGCCCACAATGCGGTCCGGGCCTGTAGCCTTCTTCACGGGATCACCACAGGCTGCATAGGAAATGACTTGGTAATGTTTGTGAAGAGAGAGTATGTGTGCTTCTGTGTGTGAAGTGAGCATGTATTTAGGTCAAATATTGTCCTATAAGACATTTTCAAATATAACATTTTAAATACATTTATTGCATTTGATCAAAAAAAGAGGGGTGTGTTAAAATTCAAAAAGAAATAATGTAAAATACAAATGCAGACTGTGTGTGTCTGTTTTGTACACTTATGTGCCTCTTATCTGCATGGTGATGAGAGCTGAAAATAAATTCTTGCAACCAAGGGTATTTCACGGTGATTGGAGTCAAAACACTACAATTTCTATCATTACAGTATATACAGTATTCTTCTAACGTTCAAGCAAAATATATCACTACATATTCTTCTATCACAGAAAAATATGTAATATATATAAGAATATGTATATTTTACCTTGAAGTTCAAGGACAACAGTTTATCAACTCTAATGTGAATTTGTGTGTGTGTGTGTGTCCACCTACATACCAGCAGTGCTGAGTCACCACCGTGACAGACAGGTCTGCTGCAGGTTCATTAATTAAGAGTCTAGGCTCTGTGTGTGTGTGTGTGTGTGTGTGTGTGTGTGTGTGTGTGTGGGTGTGTGTGTGTGTGTGTGTGTGTGTGTGTGTGT
>JAODUG010077288.1:0-5000 GCA_027564795.1 Aphredoderus sayanus
TGTTGTGCCAGCAGTGCACATCATATGTGTGTGTAAGCTGTAAAATTAGGTTTAGCGCCTTCTATCTGCCACAAAGCGGTAGTGCATTGGGTCAGTTTGACCCAGAGGACAACAGGAGGGTTAGGCTCTGTGTGACTCGTGCCTGGGCCAGTGACCAGATGACATCACACACTGAGCTGGTGGGGCAGCGGTGAGCATCGAGGAAGGGTCCGTGTGGACTGACAGACCCACCGTGGCCAGGCGGGGGGGGCGGGGGAGCAGCCATTTGCTCATCTCTCCTGGGGGGGGTTGCAGCCAAGGCCAGGGAGCAGCCTCGCATGACGGGCCCTGGATACCCCGCCCCACCTGGGTCATCTAGTGGCTTGGGGTGCGGCCGGCATGATGCATTACTCCTCCATGACACATCCATAGGGCACTGTCTGTGTGGGAGCCCCCTGCTGGCCAAGGCACTCTCCACACGCTGTTTACTTTGTTTTTGTTGTTAGGATATTGCTGTGTATCCCCCACCAACACAGGCTTGGCTGGAACCACCATCTGTCTGTCCCAATACAGTTCTGTCGTCAGTGTTGAAGGCGTTGAGCGGGGGAACAAGTGATTTATTTGACCGTGTGCAACATTAATGGCACCATTGACATGAAGAGCTATGATGTAGATTTTGCACCAGATTTTGAGGAAGCGAGCAGTTGATCTGCCGGGAACACAGGCACACACACACACACACACACACACATGCGCGCACGCACGCGCATGCACACACACATACAGTATGCGTGCTCACGCTCGTACACACACACACACCATCTATTTAATCTGGCGTGGAAATAGCTGGACTGACTCCCTGTACAGTGTGAGCTCATGGAGGTTAGTGTCTGTAAGTTGCCAAAGTAGTGTCACCCTACCCTGTACACCGACAACATGAGCCAGCTCAACACATCATAGTTTCATTGGCAGCCTATAAACGTATAGAACTGTAGTAGATTTGTGTTACTGTGAGAAAAGTGACATTGATTTGTGATACAGTATGTGATCTGTCATATATAGGCTATTGTTCGGTTCAGTGTCCTACCTGTTCATTCACAAATCACATTCACACAGCAAAAAAGACCTCCCTGGTTAACACTGAGAGTTCTGTAGCTATAGATCATGGAGTGGTAATTGCTTGTATTTGCTGCTGTCAATTTGAAGTGCATTGTGTTTTAATGTTGCAGTAGGTACCCTAAACTAAATGTATACACAATCCAATAAATATTCTCTAGCATAGAACCTTTGGCTGAGATCAAAAACAACTAGTTGCAGCTGTTTCATGAATATAAATGGTTAATTGTGCATCATTGTTCCCGTATTTGAGACAAATTAATGTTTAAAAAAACGTCCCCTTTGATGTGTCCTGCAAACATGGATGACAAACAAACTACCAGCGTAGAGTTAAAAACGAGCAGAAAACCAGTAATTAGAGTTAGAGTTTGAATGCGACATGATGCTCTTATCCAAAAAGCGTCAGCGCTCTAAAAGTTGGATTTAAAGTTCTCCAGGAAACATTTTTCAATATGTACTGGCAGCAGCGTGAAATAATAATAATGAAATCTGACCCAGAAAATGATATAGTTAACACATTCTGTAGAGCCTCTCTCTCTCTCTCTCTTATACACACACACACATGCACACAAAGACAAATACACAAATAGAAGCAATCTGCTCTTTAAACATCACAAAGACGAGACATTTCTCTGGCTCCTCGTCCATCGACTCGGAGGAGCTTGAGACTTCATTACAGGCAAGAAAGCCCCTTGTATTCATTTCTTTTGTACCATTTCATATAAAAAAAAGGTCTTCTAAGGCTCGTGGACACACACTCGTCGAGGTTTGTACACTGTAATCCTTGGTGTGAACGGCCCAGACCCGATTTAACAAGCTTGTTGTTTTTTGTTGGTTTGGTGGGGGTGGGGGTGGGGGAGGGGAAATGGGGGGTTCTCTGCCCTGGCTCCAACACACTGGCCTGTCTGAAGTCACCCCGGTGGTCACAAATAATGGTGCATCATGGGACCTTGATCAACTCTGCCAACAAATTGGCCACGGGGAACGTGCGCGCCGAACTCCTTTGTAGCTGCCTGCCTCTGTGTGCTCCTCACGTTGCCACAGTCGGTGAATCCGCTGTCCACTGGGCCAGATCACAGGCGTTTAGAGTCACAGTGCCCCGCCCCGCCCGGCCGGGCCTGCGAACGAATCCCGTTTTGGGTCGGAGTGCTAGCGCCACTTTAGCCATTCATGTATTTTCAATGTCAAACAAAAGAAGTCTTTCTGCGCAGTGCTAGGGGGTTTGGGCAGGATTTAATATGATTCCAGCTCGTCTTTGATGTAATTGAAGCCTACAGGGAGATAATTTTCTCCACTAAGCGCCACAGTCCCTTCTATCAGGGAGCCTCAGATGTCATAGAGCTCTTTGAGCTCCACTGGTGCTCTTGTAGAGAACAAATTGATATTACAGACAGTCTTGTATGGCCCAGGCCTTCGCATGGCCTGCATAGCCTCACAGTTTGAAGGTAGAAACAAAACAAAAGGCTAAATAAATAATTGCCGGTGAATATAGCAGTAAGAAATAGTTACAGATGCCATGTTTGAAAGCAAGTAAACATTCACATTGTTTTTCTAGCTCAGTGAAATATGCAAAGAATGCAAAGGAGCTGAACTTTACTGCATTGCATATGTGGTTATGGAACATTACTTTAATGTGTTTGTTTACCTGGCATGGTAGTGGAATTGAACAACACTCCATATAAATGTATTCAACAAAAAAAAGAAGAAAAAGCAAATAGACAGCAAACGAATGTGAAGTGTGTCTAATAGATTTTTAATTTCTGAGTAGTTTCAATACAATACTGCATATGAGTCTGACAATAGGAATGCCGCCCTTTACAATGTAGGGCTGCCCTATGGTTAAAATATCCTGCGTGAAATAATTATTTTATTTGAATAGAAAATGCAGCTGCAAATTTATATCTGCATTTTTGTATGATTTCTGAAACCATGATCGCAATTAAGTAGTTCATAACTTACAAGCTATAAAGGACTTTTTGCATCATACTGTACTGTAGATGTACATAGGCTGTCCAATACAAATATAGATCATTTAATAATATTATATTGAAATGAATTATAATTATGGCATTACAAACATTGTGACGATGTTGACAAGTGTGAGCTGTGGTCTTCACCAAAACACACACGGTGACTTCCTGTGTGACACAAGCCTGAATGCAGGAGCTACATCTACTTCCTGCGGTCACACTCTAGTGGTAGGCCAGTCATGCGTATTCCAATTAGTCTGCCCAAAACACACACGGCAAAGACAGGATGTGCTCGGCGGACACGCGTGTGGGAAGAGGGCTGTGCAGATGGAGGTAGACTCACGGCGAGGGAACATCTGCTCTCTGACAGCTCACAGTTCGCACTGGTGGAATGGTGTGTACCGTTGTGCATGGGCCTGCCTGCTTTAATAAACACTTGTGCAGTTGTGTTTGACAAACGCGCTCCTGGCCTCTCCTGAACGTGTCACGATCGGCGTGGAACGCCAGTGAGCGTGTGCCAAGTGGAGGCACTGACTGAAGCAGATCAAGGGCATCCCACGAGAACGGTCAAGTTAAATATTAATAAACACAGCAGTAGAAACTCATTCGCATACATAAAATGGAATTTTATTCGCAATTAGCGACTCTCCAAACTGACTCTGTCTCGGTTCATTGCCGGGATAGTCGTGCAATTAGAGCAGGTCTTTCAAGTTATTATACATTTCGTATAATTAAAACCACAGTTTATGTAAGCCATACAGACCTGATAGGGCTGTAAACCATTGTGGTGAAGAAGATGGAGAGTGTTCCACTGAAGTCAAGGGAGAAAGGCATTTCTTTTATTGATACCAGAGTTGTTTGAGTCAAGTCACAAACTGCAAGCTGATCCCTGTCAGGCTTTCTTGCTGCTTGGTAGAGGAACTAGAAATGTCTGCTTTAAGTGGCTACCCCTGTTTGATGTGGTTGTCCATTTAGAACCTCATAACGTCATATTTATGTTAGTACAGCTACTCAAAGTAATGCAAGATATGGTCATAATGTAACCTTATGACCTTATAACCTCAAAAATGTCAATTCTTGAATAAATAGGATTGTGATTTTGAATAATGTGATGCAGTTTAAGGTCTTTAACATTTCATCATGTTTACTATACTCCTAATACTTGTTCTGATGACTTTCAACTGGACGTCTTTCTCTTACGTTTTCTATTATCAAGCACAAAGGACAAGGAAGTTTCCAAATTGGTTAAAACGTGGCCAATAGTTCTCAGCCTGAACTTTTGTCTTTCAACTAAAGCCTTTTATTTCCTTCATTATTCGCCAAAACACACACGGGACTGAAACAAACTCCTTTCCCAGCTCTCAACATACTGGATACTTCTGTAATGACATCATAATTACCTGTGTCTAGCTGCACAGTGTGAACCAGGCCACATTCAATGGCCTGGATAATGAGTAGAGATACGCATCACTTGATCAGCTCTCTTCTCTTTCAAGAGAAAGAGGCGAACGTTAACGTAATGGTGGCTAGAGGTGACAAGTGTCCGTACAGATGGAGGCGATCGTGAGGTCAGGAGGTCGACGATAACGGGCCTATTAGCCAGACGACTGAGTCTGGCTCGTAATTACGGCTCCCATGAGGTTATCTCTGAGTGGGAGACAAAAGGCTGACCTTGGGGGACTGGTCTACAACCAGTATGAAGGCGGACGTGCGTCCCAGGAGTTTAAGATACGTTTGGACTCTTTTGATTGGCGCGCTGTCACGTTCCACACTAACCGGGCTGTAGGTAATTGTCTCAGGCTAATGGACTTGCATGAAGTTTGATGTTTGGCCCCTTATCAGGACAAACCTTCCTACTTGTGACCTCCCCTGATGGGGCTACGCCTTCAAGCAGCCAGGCCAGTGCCCAGTACCTGCCAGCGCTTTGAGAAAGTT
>JAODUG010077288.1:10000-12981 GCA_027564795.1 Aphredoderus sayanus
CTCTGTGTCTCTCCTGTGAATACAGTTATTCAGCGGGTGTATGGGTGTGAGCAGGTCATGCCAGGCCGTGCCAAGCCATGTCTTGACCCAGAGAAGATGAGAAGCCCCTGGGCTATGTATGAGGACACTAGTCTCCACACACAGCCATGAAGACAGAGACAATCAAGTCATTCAGCAGACGCTTTTAGCCAAAGCAACTTGAGTACAATGACATGTATTACAGTGAGCAGGTAGGGATGGTTAGGCATCAAGGATGCTTACAGGGAGGCCAGCTCTGGGGCACAAACCCACGACCTTTCAGCTGGGAGTCCAAAACCCAGACCAGCATGTTATCCTGACCCCCTGGATAGATACAGTAAAATATAGGTCCTGGTTTCACATTGCTGCTTTTTAGTTTGATGGCAAACAGACAGAACCACCCTTCTTGTGGTTAATTTTGTAAGACAGCAGTTACTGATGATTGTATGCAACATTAACGCTGTTGATTTTAGCCAGGTGTTCTGCATTACAAACTTCCTTTTTTCCATCGCCACTTTTCCAAGTTGCATAAGATGTGTTCAGCAGCTCCTTGTATCCACTCTGAGTATCTGGATGCACCATAGGCTCTCCAGATGCTGGCATAGGAAGTGGTGGAACGCCAATAAACAAATTTCCACTTTTAAAACATTTGAGCAACTTTGTAGCAGGAAAGGGCTGTTATCAAAGAGAGCTCTTGAGCCAGGTACCAATTACAACAAGGATGCACTCTGGGTTCGAATGTTTACTGTGAGGTAATGCTTCCACGCATGTCGACTTTGTGTAATTAACTCCTTGCAAATGTCTATTTAAGAGCAAACTGTTTCCCAAACCTGCTAGTTCAACCTGGCCCACGCGTCCGTACCAACAGGGTTGTCGGTCAGCATACGAACACACAGGGCCTCCCTCACTGACAGGCTTTCTGTGGTCACCCTCAGCACTGGAGCACAGCACAGCTAGTTAGTACTACTGAGGCTAGTGAGACACACAGAGGAGAGGACCTCCAGCCACTTTTTACTGAGCCCTGGAAGCTGATTGGTTTAGAATAATATGTGTCTCACATAATGTTGTTTCTATATCTCTATGACAGGTTTAAGGTACAGTATACAATACGTTGCTTTAAAGTGGTTCAATATAACTTTCTGCCACTAGATGTCACACTAAGCGCACCGGTATCTCAGACAAAAACAATACTCTTTGGACCACACACACACACACACACACACACACACACACACACACTAACATGCACGCCCGGCTATGTAAACAAAGAACAAAGGAGCTCAAATTACAGCACACACACACACACAGAGGGAGTGTGATGTTATTCTCTGCTCAAGATGCCATTATTAGAAAACACTTGCTGCTCCAGTATATAAATGTTTAAAATACTGCATAGAATACCTTTAAAGCATTATCTACCTGATTATTTATCAACAACAGTATCTCTCAGATGAAATAACATTACACTAATCCATGATAAATGATCAGGTTATCAAATAAAATATGTGCCTAATTTGACCCTTTTAGAAGATTAAAATCTCTCAGTTTTGGATTTGGCCAGACAGGTTAATGGGTGCCATTTGAAAGACTCATTCCTTTAAAAGGAAGACCTACTGTAATCAGATGGGAGGTACTGCATTAGTCCATGTCAAATCCTACCAGCAGGTACGATAAGGCAAAGGGGGACTGTTTCTCTGGGACCTGCCTCTCTAGAAAGACCCTCTCTCTCCATTGGATGCGGTCCAAGGCAGACACCTACACTCGAAGATATGCAAGCGGTTTGCGTGGAGCACACAGTAGCCCAGGGGCCCCATTGGGTGGTGCTCTGTAACCACTTTCCCAGGGGCAGGCTGTTAGCCCTCATGATCCCTGACTAAGTGGCAGGGCTCCAGAACTCCTTCCCACCCACCCACACATACACACACACGCATCCACTACGGATCACGTTCGCTACCATCTGTGCATCGTATCCCATCATGCATCTCTCAGAGGGTGCTAGCCTAACCAAGCTGTAACACACCCTCTGCGTACTAACATAGCTCCACGTCTCCGTCACAGCAGGGGGCCACGTACCACGCTCTCCTCTCGCTAGCGGTCTGCCCGGCTGCCACGACAGCTCCCTGCACGGGCACCAGTCTTCAGCCAGGACCTGCTCTGGGGACGCCCTGGCGCTACGTGGAACATGGCTCCACGTGGGTGAGGCGGTCACGCTCCAGGTTCAGCCTTGTTTCCTTTTGTCTTGGAGAGCTGAATGTGTTGTGAAACATTCCAAACGGTTAGATTTGAGATGTAACATTTAGTCCAGTGTACCATGTTTGTTCACCTCAGACTGAGAAGCACCTCCTCAGACCAGCTGCGTTCGCAAGCGTTCACAGTGAACTCAAAGCAAACCTTGTGTTCGTGAACACTCACCTTTGTTCAAATACGTACTAAGCAGAAAGTGTGTTGAGTTCCATTAAAAATGGGGGATCTTAAGAAAGATATTTCACAATTTAAATGTAATATCCAAAAATTAATAATAATATTATTATTATTATTATTATTAATAGTTTTATTATTATATGATTAGCAGTTCTAATAAAGGTTTTCAGGGTGTGTTGGTTTTCACAGCTTTTGTGTATTCTTTGCACAGCCAGAACAGATTTGCAGTAGCCTAATATACTGTAAATGTCTGTTGATTTTATTGTCACCCAACTTTAACAAGTCACACTGGTCTTATTTGAACCTTGTCAGTAGGTGGCGCTATTATTCCTCGGCTGTTCTAACTTTGTCCTTAACATACAATGTCCCCGTTGTCCCTCCACCTCCCGCCCCCCCCCCCCCTCTCTCTCTCTCTCTGCCAGAATCAGGTCTCTGTCGCTCTGCCATCTCATTGTTTCCCCGCTCCAACCCCCCCTCACACACACACACACACACACACACACACACACAGATTGTTTGCAGATGAACTCGTAAAAAATGTG
>JAODUG010077299.1:2698-12981 GCA_027564795.1 Aphredoderus sayanus
TGTAGGGCTGTTCCCTGAACATCTACTGTGTAGGACTGTTCCCTGTACATGTACTGTGTAGGGCTGTTCCCTGTACATCTACTGTGTAGGGCTGTTCCCTGTACATGTACTGTGTAGGCCTGTTCTCTGTACATGTACTGTGTAGGACTGTTCCCTGTACATCTATTGTGTAGGACTGTTCCCTGTACATGTACTGTGTAGGCCTGTTCCCTGTACATCTACTGTGTAGGCCTGTTCCCTGTACATGTACTGTGTAGGCCTGGCCTGTACAAACGACAGCCGAGGGAAGCGTAAACCTTTAGCTCAGATTCGCTTGCTCCTTGGGCCGTTACTCATCCCTCAGACCTCCGAGCGAAGACAGCTTATGCACTTGAGGCTTTTGTGTATCAAATTCAACAAGCGTTCAATGAACTTCGCAGACGTCTGTGTGTGCATGCGTGTGTGTGTGTGTGTGTGTGTGTGTGTGTGTAGGTGTGCGTGCGTGTGTGTGTGTGTGTGTGTGTGTGTGTGTGTGGGCTCCATTGTGACTGGTAGGGCTGTGTCCATCTGGCCACCAGCAGCAGATGTTCAAATCTAATCAAGCTCTTCCAGTGTGGCCTTCATCTTGCATCAATGCTGGCCAGATTATACGGGTTTAATGGACTGGCGCCCTAAGGGAACAGCAGCCAGGAGAGTTTGATAACTGCAGCCCAGACATGCCTGTTGATATATTTGCATGACTGTGCAACAAAACAAGGATAAAAGAAGTTCTGATTTTATAATATTCTGTCAGTGTGTTTCACTTTCCACAAAAAGACTGGATCGCCCATCTCCTGTTCTGTTAAAGCAAATAGCCTTAACAGAACTTAAGACATTGTTTTTTAATAATCTCCATGGGGAAACATGTATGAGTACAATATAAGTTATATATACCGTATATACATACAGTATATAGTCCACAACCCTTCATGCAGTATAAGTAATAATAAATGGCACAGGGGGAAACAAGTCACATACGCTCTGTTGTTTAATATAAAGACTGTCCTTGTGACCACAGATAGTGGTCTAAGATTGTGTTTTAAATATGTTTCTTTTTCTTGTGTTTGCATTCCTATCTCTACACTGCTGCTGTTGTTTGTTTGTTTGTGAATAAATAAATAAATAAATAAATAAAGGGAACATTTTGTCCTCCAAAGACATGTTTCCTGCTCTGTCAGAAACATGCAGTGAATGAAGAAAGCGTTACTATGGAGTCAATTGTAACCTGTATGCAACCACATGAGCAGGGCTTCCATTAATTAAAGGCCTCTTCTTTGGCAGTGCTCATTCATCAAGCTAATATCTACTAGATTATGGGCAACTGCCAACACACATTGTGAGTGTGTGTGTGTGCGTGTGCGTTTGTGTGCACGCGCGTGTGTGTGTCTGTGTGCTGATACCATAAACATGGGAAGAATTAAAGTCCTTCTTACACATCACAACATAATATGCTTACACACACCTGCAGTACACACACACACACACACACACACACACACACACACATCAATAATACTATATATATATATATATATATATATATATACATATATATACTGTATATTACACAATCCCTTCCATTTAGTGTGTATCATTGCACAGTGTCTCCTCTCCTATACAGGCTGACACCTGATGTGCCCTCACCAGGTGTTCCTAGGCCAGACAAGAGAACAGTTCATTTTCCCACTCCAGGAGCAACTTCAACAGCCATGCTTCGCTGCTTTTCTCCCCGTGCCGGTTGCACACACAGGCTGTGGTTGAGTTACAGCACAGCCCCATGTGTGCGCTATGTGATGAGTTGCCCTCATGGGAAATGTGTCGCAACCTTTGTCCTCCGCACAGGGACTGGAGTACAATATATTTATACTAAACACAAGTAGGACAGATTATTCTTGGCTTTCTCTTTGGAGGTTTACTAAATGATGACTTAAAAACAGCTGTATGTGTCGGTATACAATCTAAAATCCATTGCGTTCAGTGCAAAGTACTGTACTTACTGGATGGTTAATGGTAGAAAGGGAAAAGCCTATGTCAATCTGGAGATGTGATACATTTTCAAAAATGCTTTTCTAAAATGTGCTTCACAGTCATAAAGACCATGACGGCATAAATGACCCTGATACTTACTGGGTATCCTAAGTACTTTTTTCACGCACTACTGTATTTTTCAATGTTAGCTCCTTTACCATATGACAAACCAATGACGCAAAATAACTCCATTAGCTCTTCGCTGAGTTTCCTTCTGATAAGCAATTAGCTGGCATCAATCTATTGCTATGCCGATGATATGCACCATGGCAACTGGTTCATATAAACAAAGCTGTTAGCTGTTATAAAAAAGGAACTGCCTTTACAAGGGCCTTATTTAAATTTAAAAGTGTCACTTGAATGAAAGGTGGTTACATCTCTGATCATTTATCTAATCTAAAGGTATCTGTGGTTGGTAATAACACTGCTCTCCCCCTCTCTCTCCCTCTCCCTATCTCCCTCTCTTTATCTCTGCATTTGTAGAGCAGCATGTTCTGTGAATATGGGCAGCATTAAGTCATATTGCAGAAAACTGCTATTTCACTGATACAGTACTATGATTACACTGCTGATAATTAAGTTGTGGGAAAGGGGGTTGGGGGCGTAAAATTGCAATTTAAAATTAAATACAATAATGATCTCAAATGGATTAGTCTAAAAGCATGGTCTTTGTGGCTGTGTGGTTTTATTAACGCAGAGCAATAACAACCTTTTTACTGATTACTTAACTTCTGGTGATAAATGTGACTTTATGGCATTGTTAAATCTCTATGACTATGAAACTACAATCCAGTGACTTTCATTGATTTTTACATGCCTTGTGTAATTCATATCTTGCTAGCACAATGGTAGCACAGCTGGGAGAAGGTTACTAAGATGGGTGGCATAGAAACAGGAATGCAAATTGTGTGGACCCTTTTGGAAAGGTTCAGCCTTCAGGCAAAGGACTAGAGTCCCCCATCAATATATCTTATTTAATCATTTGTATGATTAAAGTGAATGTTGTAAGAGCAATAATTAGCCTATGTGATTCCATTTAAGGTAACATCTATTTCCATATGTAGTGTATACTATACATACAAAATACAGGAGCAAAATTATTATTTACCTCACATTGTCCTTACATCCCTGCATGATTAGGAAAGCTGCCACATCTACACAATGGAATACAACAGGGAATTATTATGATATACTAGAAAACCCACACTGTATTATAGTAGCAATATTAGTTTTGAAATAAAACATAAAATATGAATGTGCCCCTATCGTTCAGTTATTAGGAATTAATAATGACATTTTTTATCTCAAATATAAAATGCCTGCTGAGTTTTTATCAGACTAATGCCAAACCGGCAGCTATTGCTTGATATTGTGTTGGGTTAAAGTTAATCCATATCCCTGGTTCTTATGTGCAGCCTCTGAAATACAAATTGAATAAACCCTCATTAATCTTCCAGAGTGCCCCGGCGTGACCCTTGGGCTACATTAACACTTGTAGCCACCACAGAACTCCTCTCCTGTGTTTGCATTGATTTTCATTGTCCATGCACTCTTGTAATCTATACGTACAGTGCCGGGTTGTGCACAGAGCCAGTCCATACAAAGGTCTTACACTGGCTGATGTGTTGACAGTTCAGACCCTCATACTAATATATAATTAGGCATACCATTTATTTACTTATTCTATAAAGACATATACTGCTATAGTGGGCATATATATTTAACCCTCATAATGTCCTCTGGGTCAGAATGACCCAAAGCACTAGCTCTTTGTGGCAGATAGAAGGCACTAAACCTAATTCTACACCGTACACACACACACACACACATATGATGTGCACTGCTGGCACAACAAGGTATGACTTTAAAACCAGAGGACAACAGGAGGGTTAAAAGACACAAAAAACAACACAAATACATAAATAAATAATGAATAAAGAAATAAATACACTCAGCAATGACAGTTGAAAAACAACTCATACACAATCAGATGGCGCCGCCAGGTGGCCAAATATGAGATTTTTGAGTACATTACGAGGGTTAACAAGTATATAACACAGAAATCACAAACAAACAAAGAAACAGTATAAAAGTCCTCTTTAATGCCCCCCTTCCCCAAATACACACACACACACAGACACACACACACACACACACACACACATATATATATATATATCAGCAAATGACTATTTTCTAGAGTTAGGGATTGTGTTCAAGTGCTTCTGTTTGCTTTCATAGCCGGTCCAACATGATATGAGTTGCTGGTGTTCTAGTATGACTGCTAGTGGCAGAAAGTTATATAGAAACACTTTAAGGCCTGCCAAAACAGATTGCTTACTGGCAGGAAACACACCAGCAAGAAGTCTCGGAGATGTACTATTCTTGGAATTTGAAACCAAAAATATCATGCATGCTTGGTTGAACACCTGAGTGCTCCTGCCATAATGAATGCACTATCATCCTATTGAGGGAATGTCCATAAAATACCTAAAATGAAGGAGCTTATTGTTCATATCTTGGAATGCAGAATTATTTGTATTTGAGCAGTAATTGGTACACATGGCTGATAAAAAATTAATACAGAGCCAAGAATGTCTAATAGTCTAACAGAATGTGCACCAGGCCTCCTGCAGTGGCAGATATTCAGCAGAGAAGGTTTATTTGGACATATTTACACTCCAGGCCAATTATATCTGGAACTGAAATTGACGTTTTGAACCATTTTTAAGAAAATAAATAAACAAATGCTTCATACAAGCTTTGTTGCTATAGAAACAGTGTTCAACACAACAGAGGCAAGGAACTGTGGCTTCTCTTTGCAATTGTTACATTTCAGGAGACCGAGCTGTGTCAGGGTTAGTACGATCATGTGTGCAAACATGGCAGGTAGACTATTTGTTGGTTTCTAAAGGTTTCTCATATCAGTGTGAGAATATGATGAGTCTTTAAAGATAGGCTGCAAATAACCAACACACTTATTTTCTTACTTACTTTTATACTTAGTAGGTAAATAGATGTATAGAAAAGTAAATATATATAATTAATATATACATTAGCCTATTTAAACAATATAGGAACCATGGCTATACTTTTCTACAGATATTGCCATTATTTGGCACTCATTTGCATTAAATATACAGGTCTGACACAAACAAGGACACACACACACACACACAATTACGCAAACATGGAAACACATTATTTTTCTTGTTCAGATGTCCATCAAAATCTGATGACAACAAAGTCCACTGCTTTAGTGGTGAGTCCTATCATGGACCCACTAGCTATACTGTATGGGCATACGTTCAACTATATTTGGTGGACAGTGGTGGAAGTGGTGGCAACTACAGTATGGCTGTCTTTTTCCTGGCTCTCTCCTGCTGTTTTCTTGTTGTCCTGCACAGCTGGTGGTGCGGTCAGCAGCAACATCCACCAGGTCTGTCCTCCAGGTCTGTGCACTTCTTCCTCAAGATGTTCCCCATCTGATCCCTAACAGCTTTTCTTGGACCTTCCAGCTGAGCGTCGACCATGATATGGGCCTTATAACTCTCTCCCTACATGGGGGGCATCCTTATCACATGCCCCAGCCACTGAAAACTAGCGCTGGGTGAACATGACCTCAATTTTCTGCAGGTGACACATTGTAACCCCAGGTAATTCCCAGGATGCGCCAGAGCCAGGTTCTGGGGACGCATTCTAAGGACTTGATGTGATGGCTGTTGGTTACCAATGCTACACAGCTATAGAGGAGGGTGGTGACACACTAACACAAGACACACAAGGGCAGCCCGATGCATGTTTAATGTGACTCTGCGTATCGTTGTCAATTTATCCTCATAGAGAAAACCCCAAGTACTGTATTTGAAAGCTGGAACTATTGACAGCCTTTCATCAGTTATTACAACGAAGGCAGGTAGAGTGGGTTGGACACTGGTGCCCCATTGTCCGCTGTCTTGGTGTTAATGAGCCCCATGAGTCAGCTCCATGCTGTATATGCTCTCACCACCACACCAAAGCATGGACAGTCTAATGGTCGACCAGAGTATTACATGAGCACAATCATCTGGTGCAGCATCCGCTCTACAGAGTTTAGTGTGGAGCCTCCTGACTGTCTCCTTAACTAGATAGTCAACTGCCTCTGCTTTCACTGTGGAGAAGCTTGTTGACACACAGGATGAGAGTGCTGTACTGCGTACTGTAGGGGAGATGCTACCATGGTCCTGGGGAATGTGTGGCTGGCTGTTGCTGGCTTTCCTGAAGGCATATGTCTCCGGTTGTGTGCTGTAAGCAGAGCCAAGGGATGGTGAGCAGACCTGGTTGTGACTAGGACCTGGACACATCCCATACCTGAACAGACATGGCCAGAACTGGGACCAGGACACATCCTCCTGTGGCATTTGTCAATATTACTTTTGACTGATCGTTACAAAACTTGGTTAATTCATACAATGTGCTAGTTCTTATTTATTACACAATGTGACATTTCATTCAATGTATACAGTAATTGCACATTCTCCTCTGTGGCCCCTTCCCAAGGTTTTTTCCTATGTTATGTGGTTTTTATGGCCGTTTTTCCTTGCTCGGTGAGAGGAGCAGGTTATGGGGGTGTCGTTTGTTTCCATGTTTGGCCCTTTGAGACTGTAATGTGATTATGGGCAATGTCAATAAAAATGACTTGTCTTGACTATGTGGAAGGGCTCCAGCTCTTGCTCAGGTAACTACCTTTGGTTACCTGAGCATCCCATCGTGGAACTGGCGGCGTGTGTTAGCACGTGTATTGGGCCAGCCAAACCTGAGAAATCCCATAAGAGCTCTCTCTATCGAATTCTCTGGAGAGGTTGACAAAGGCATATGGTCCTGATATTGCTCCTGTTACTTTACCTGAAGCTGTTGGGCTATTTCACCATGATCGTTCATGATGAAAGACTGAATGTGTGTGTGTGTGTCTGTGTCTCACACACACACACACACACACTCACACTCACACATAACAGACATTTTATTTCTCACTAGTATGTGCAGTATGGAAGTGTGATTACAAGCACAAATGTGCACACACACGCACACACACACAAGCGCACGTGCACACACACACACACGGACACACACACACACACACACACACACACACACACACACACGCATTATTTCTCACTAAGTGCAGTGTAGAAGTGTGATAAATACAATGCATGCTTGTCTTTATTGTACACACACACACACACACACACACACACACACACGCACACACGCACACACACACAAACGTACAGTACTGTAGACCTTCAACCCCTACACGCATGACCTTTCACACAAACACACACACTCCCATTATTCTGATACAGATGTATTCTTTGCTGGAGGTACAAAGTGGTTTAAAAGGCGGCTGCCTTTCTGTCCTCGCCTCAATTAGGCTTTGTTAGCTCTCCCACTGGTTCCAGTCCAGCTGTGCCACTAGGCCAGCGGGCTCTGCTGGAAAGCCTGGATCAAACATGCGTGATCGTTATTTTGGAGCAAGTCTGAACATTAAATACTTTTTGTCAGATGTAGACATCTATAACTCCACAGCATCATTTGCATTAAAGTTCCACAGTGGATTTTGCTGAGTTTTGATCTTAGGGTGGAAAAGGGTTGCGTGAGGTCAAAGTAAAATTAATTCATGTCTCTGTTTTTCGGCAAATGTGCACTGTTTCTCTGTAATCACATTCAGCACAAAATTAAATGAAAACGGAAATGAAATCATCAGGTCACATTATGTGAGGAAACCAGAGCTATGCACAAACATACACTGCATACAGTAGGCCCATACTGCATAGTGGTTCATGCCTTTTGGAAAACTGTATCAACCCACATCAGTAATGCTTATTCGTTATTATGGATATTATGAAATAAAAACACATTTTGGATTTAAAAATGTATTGCAATATTAGTTTAAAATTTTACACACGCACGCACGCACACGCCAGCGCACGCACACAGGCACCAGCAGTGGCACGCTCCCCCTAGCGGAAACGCATGCTGCTTTCACTACGGGTAAGTGACACGGAGGAAGCCCACGTGACTATCGATAGCAACGCATTGACAATGTGGACGCAACCACCTGATTGGCAAAATTAAGCGAGGAACGAAAGTCGATTTCTAACGAACGGACCCGAGAACGTGTTCGGGAAAGTCACGTGACGACATCCAGGATGTCCGCGCGGATCTCATTTTTCTACACATCGCTGCGCGGCTCTTATTGGCAGAGTGAAAGTTGTCTCTGCCTGGAACGGATCGGGATCGCACGGTTTTCACTACGAACTATCTGACACGTTTCCTCCGGAGTTATGAGACGGAAAGAGAAACGGCTGCTGCAGTTAACGGGGCTGCTCATCGTGGCTCTTCTTTTCTTCCCCAACGTCGGTCTGTGGTCGCTCTACAAGGACCGAGTGTTTGACAACTCGCCCGAGCTGGTGGACGGGCCGGGCGGCGTACCCCAAATCCAGGTAGGGACAGAGGGATAGTGTGCTGGATGTACCTCCCTGCCGAAATGGTTAATTTCCCTACAAGGTGACTGTCGGTATAACCCCGTCGGTAGAAGTTTGTTGGTTATGTTCTTATTGCAATGTACTTTGAAGTTTTGTTTCCCATTTGCACTGTTTTCTTTGTGTGGGCATAACGTATAAGTCATAGTGGCTGGCCTTTAACAGGCTACATTCAACCAAAAAAGCTGTGCATTTGCGTATAGTAGCCTACCATAGTTTTATATAGACAGTATCTGTACAGTAGCCTACAGTTGAACACTGAACATGTCGGCAAGAAGGAACAATTTCAGCACGACACCGGTTCGTCTACCGTTTCATGTGCGTATACCAGTGTAGCCTACAGTACTGTCACTTCCCTTTCAAGTCCCTATTTAGTGATATTTCGGGACATTAACCTCCGTAGGCGACGGTGACAGTCCTACCGACTTGCAGAAACCTCCCTGAGCCGTGTTGTGCTTTATGTGACAACAACGTGTGCTGGCTGGAATCGGGGTTTTTTGCGCTTGGAGCCACGTAGATACCGGTGGCTCGGCGTCATAACCAAGTTGTAATAAGATCAATTCAGGAAGTTGTCAAAGTTACACTGTAGATACACTGTAGAATGCACCCTGGACGCACTTCGTGTAACGGCGGTAGTTCAGATACTGTTAATAATATTATTCTGCGATAATGTGCCATTGCATCACCGGACCTTATCTGTATTGGTCTGAAATAAAAATGTGTCTATGAGAGCATACGTTTTATATAACAAAATCCGTCGAAATTAAATTATTATGATTACATTTTTATTTTGCTTCGTAATTATATGCATTATGCCAAACTTGCGTTCTTGGTGTTGTTATTATGAAATGTTAAAGTTGTTGTTATTTGTATGCATATATGGCTATATTATCAGTTCCATTCTTGAAAAGCACAGAAATAGTGTGAAAAGTCAACCTGACTTAATCTCTCTCTCTCCCCCCCCCCCCTCTCTCTCTCTCTCTCTCTCTCTCTCTCTCTCTCTCTCACACACACACTCTCTGTCTCTCTCTCTCTCACTGATGTTTTATCGTATCTGATATGTTAAAATCGCTTGTTTGTGTCTGTTCCTGTTTTTAACAAAATGCACAGTGACTTTTCTAGTGCACTAACCTACATTCTAGAAGATATTCAGATGGTTGTTATAGCCTATAATAAAGTATTAATGTAGCTGCAATAACAGTACTTTTGACGGTATCTGTTATCCATTGCGACAGTTGTTGCTGACAGTTGTGAGCTGATGTTTGTGTTTGCCTCCACCGAACAACCTGATGTGACAAAATCTAATGGCCAAGCTGTTCAGGTGATAACGGGAGAATGTTAATAGCCATGTTTCCACTTGTCTATTATGCACAGCCCTTGAAACACTGGTTGTCTAATTTCCCCTGCTTGCTCCAATGGCTCAGGTTAAGTGGAGGTTAGCTAGGTTAAGA
The DNA here is from genome assembly GCA_027564795.1 of Aphredoderus sayanus. NCBI lineage: Eukaryota > Metazoa > Chordata > Actinopteri > Percopsiformes > Aphredoderidae > Aphredoderus > Aphredoderus sayanus. Next base: position 12,720 of record JAODUG010077299.1, read on the forward strand.
GCCACAGCTGGAAGTACAAAGGACTGACTGGTTGTGCTGTCTTGTCTGACACCACTAGGCTGCCTGACTATGAATGTTACCTAAATGAGATAGGCACTACTATAGTTTCATACTGGTTTTTATCAACAGGTTGTTTGTACTGCTAATGTAGGCACACTACTGTTCAATTCACTCCCTGTGTGTTGAATATGTCAGTGAGAATCATGATAATGTGTATGTATGTGTTATGTTATGTGATATATATATATATATATATATATAT
>JAODUG010077310.1:0-12980 GCA_027564795.1 Aphredoderus sayanus
TAGAGGTGTCAAGGGGAATTTAAGGTGAAAAGGTGGTATTAATCTAATTGTTTACCTCATGTGAGAGCCACCATTATGTTAAACGATGACACCCATTTAAAAATGGACCTCCAAAAGTCCTCTGAATTCTGTCCTGGTCCTGTGCCACGTTACTGTAGCTCTTTGAATCCCCTACAACAGTAGGGTTGACACAGACTTGGCATGTTTCTTCACACTCCCTTATTGAGAGATGCACTGTTTGATTTCCTGCAGGTCTGTTTGCAGACAGCAGCTTAGAGGTGCTACAGCGAGAGCTGGCGTGGGAGTGTGACTATAAGAGGGAAGCAGAATGTGCCAAGAGGTTCAGGTGGGTTTATGTGGTTTGTAGAACCAGAATTCTTCCCCACACAAATGGACCAACAAATTGGTCAGTCTTCGCTTTCATGTAACTGAATAGGAATGAAACAGAAAAGTTTTTCTTCCCGATAAGGCAAAGGTCAAGGGGGTGTCATTTATCATGTGAAATAAAACTTGACATTTTAATATGATTTAAGGGAATATTTAGCAAATTTAACTGAATTATGATGGATGGGTAATGGGTATGTCACCAAGGGTTAAAGAGTAACTGCACCCTATATGACTTTTTTAACTGTAAAGTAAGTAATAGGACCGAATTCTAATGAGACACATAAATGCTTACGTTAATATTGACCAAATATTTAGAAAAATCTACACTTTACAGTATAATCTATGTTAGAAATTGCCCCAGGACTTGGCTGGTTTCCAACTCTACTTTTCATCCACTTGTGCATCATCAAATGAAAATGTTAATGGGGTCCCCTCTTAGCCTCTCCCTTTTTCTCATTCAGCTCCATGACTAAGTTTTAGCATTTTTAAGAATTGTTCAATGGGTGGAGTCAGGCTCAGAGCAAGGGTGAAGTGACACTTTTATGGTAGGGTCTGCCAAGCTCAAGAATGCTTGTTAACTTTTTAACTCAAATCAAAACAAAGTCACCACTCCTTTCAATCCCGTAGGATGCTACCTTAGAAACTCCGCCCCCAACATTGGAAATGCATTGCGAAGCCTAGGGCATTGCTGTTGCGAGCCAGTGTTTGCCACTTTGTCTGTGTTCCTATTTATGGAGCCTGGGCTGTGTAGAAGTAGGCTACCAGATTATTTATTCAGCACACACAGAGAATGGTAAGATAGCGGACTGTGACGAGATATTTGGTGAATTTGAAGTTTATTAGCCTACAATTGCAGACTCTACCTTTTTTAATAGTTTTAATATAGTTTTTTGTCATTATAATTTAATGGAGGAGGATGTAGATGTATGTACTTAGTATAAGTAGTTATTGTTTATTAATACTTAATTATCTGTCAGTGTAATTGGATTTTGCTATTTCCTTTTATAAATTGTGTTAAGCTATTGTTATTCACAGACTGACAGCTGATACATGTGGTGTTTGTTGTTAAAACAGGCATGCTATGGGCTATTATCTTGTATTTCTTGTGATTGTCAGATCCCTGCTGGAGAAAGATGAGTTTTTTGTGGTTCCGGAGGTGATAGATGAGCTGTCAGGCCGCAGGGTGCTGGCCATGGATCTGGTTCAGGGAGTACCTCTGGATCAATGTGTGGACCTGGACCAGGAGACCAGGAACCAGGTAGGGTCTGACTATTAGCACCACTTGCAAGGTGAAATAAGACCAGACCACTGTGATGTGTAGAGAGGAACTTTATTTATATACATTTGTGCTCACTACAACTGTCTTCAATCATTACTCATGGCAACACTGCACATAATTAACACATTGTACAAGTCCTCTCAGAAACTGAAAATAAACAAAGGTATCAATACACAAAACATATCAATCATACCAGTAGACATGCTTATTGTCTACTACTACTATTTAATCAACATTAAAGGTATAGTCTGTGATTGTAAGCTAATACACTTTTAGTCATATTCAGGCAATATCTACTTATGGTCAACTGACCATTATGTGTGTGCGCTGAAAAAATGAATGGTGTTACTACACAAGCCTGGCTATGTAAGTGGCAATACAAACAAGTGGTGCAGACCGCACCTCACAACAATAACCTAGCCTTAGCAATGCATTTCCATTGTGTGGGGTGGAGCTTCCTATGGTGTTTTTGTTTTGATCAAGTTCAAATATCAACAAGCTTTCTCGAGAATGACGGACTACCAATATACCTTTTTAAGAACATACTGTACCTGGTCATTGCATGCAGTGTGTGCTGCATGAAACAGTCTGACCATAAATGACCACAAAATGTAAATCAAGAGGGTGAAAAGCAGTGCACTGTGGAATTCAGTGCCCTGTGCAGTAGAGAGCACTGCAGGTGGATACAAATGGTACCACCATTAATATGGCAGTTAATGGCAATTACAGTATGTGTTCCCGTGTCTATTAGGATACTGTAATGCAGAGAACATGTTTATGCAATGTACTAGTCACAGTGAGCTGTTTCTCAAGAAGTCAAGTCATCTGACCTCTCCTCTCCTCTCCGCTCCAGATCTCTAGCCGCATCCTCCAGCTCTGCCTTAGAGAGCTGTTTGAGTTCAGGTTCATGCAAACTGATCCCAACTGGGCAAACTTCTTCTACAACGCAGACACAAACAAGGTGGGCAAGCATACACATGGACTGGATTGTGAAAAATTTGGAAGGAATTTGCTCACAACATGTCCAAGAATTATTTATTTTGATCAAAGCTGACACACAACCAATAAAACAAGCGCACCTTCTACAAACCTAAAGATGAACAAGTATGACTCACTTTGTCCTTCTCATTCTACAGTCTGGTAACAATATTTTTTACGCTCATTAGGTTTTTCTGTTGGACTTTGGAGCGTGCAGAACTTACCCAGAATCCTTCACAGATGACTACATAGAGGTGTGATGAATCTAAAATGAGAGATAAGCATACAACTGAATCATATAAAACTCTTTGAATAATGTTACATTTTTACTATAAAAATATAGTAGGCTAGGCATAAATGTACCGTTTTGGGCAGTCTGTGAAATCAATAATATGCTGCACCGATCCTCCCTCAAGCTTGACCTGTGTGTGTGTGTGTGTGTACGGTGCGTTTAGGTGGTGCATGCAGCCTCTGTAGGTGATCGAGCCACTGTTCTTTCCAAATCAAAGGACCTGAAGTTCCTCACAGGCTTTGAGACCAAGGTGGGGGTATTTCAGGCTCTAATACCTCTGCTGATTCATTTTTAATAGTGTTTACCCAGCATTGCTCCTCTCACGTTGTCTCTCCATGCCTGCCTCCCTCTCACTCCCTGTGCTCGATGCAGGTTCTCCCCAGTGCACAACTGCCTCCTGTTTCCCCCACACCCATCTATTCTGAATATCTGTGTTTCACCTTTTACCTTTTGCCTCTCAATTTACAAAAGCAATGAACAGCACACTGACACCACTGGAAGCCCTGTCATATGATGATCTTACAAAAGCCTATTGTGCTGTCAAGTACACCCTTTGTTAGAATGGATTTATGGATTAACATGTGAGTGAACACACACACCTAGCCACCCTAACACTTGTAACCCCCTGCCAGGCCTTCCAGGATGCCCACGTGGAGGCAGTAATGATCCTGGGCGAGGCCTTCGCCTCACCGGAGCCCTTTGACTTCAGCACCCAGAGCACCACCCAGCGCATCCACGGCCTCATCCCGGTCATGCTGCGGCACCGCCTCACCCCCCCGCCCGAGGAGACCTACTCCCTCCACCGCAAGATGGCCGGCTCCTTCCTCATCTGCTCCAAGCTGGGGGCTCGCATCGCCTGTCAGGACATGTTCTTGGACATCAACAGCGCTTACCACCGGAGGAGGCAGGCTGGATCCGTGTGGGGACCTGGACCGTCAGACCAGGAACCATGTGTTGTGTAGACTTACTGTCCCCCTCCTGGGACTGCTTCTGTTCTATGTCAAGGTGGACAAAAGGAGGGAGAAGTTGAACCCCATTAACTCCCACATGACAGGCCTTACTGTACATCATAGTGAGCCATAAAGCTTGCAGACCGGTAACTCCACTTCCTCTACCATTCTGCTGTCTCCACTTTGTGATGAGGTAGAGCTTACAGTGGCAGGGTGCAGTGTTGTCCATTACTGTATGGTGCAGTTAGTTGCACCACTGCTCTCTTAGAAGGGATCAGCATGCTCTCAAAATATATTGTGGCCTAAAATAAACTACTGTTTTTATAGACAAAAACAAATACTCAAGAACTATATAAAGTAGTGAATTGCATACACTGTAGATTGCTATTGGTTATTGCTATCTGTAAAGCATATAGGAATTATTTATTTTCATCTTTTGCATTTAGAAGGTTTATGCTTATTGTTTGCTGACCATTTTTAGTGGAGGTTTTAGTAATTTTAAGCTTTTCTTCTAAATACTGTGTAATGTCTTGTGGAAGACTAACCCATAGAGTGGATATGCCAGACTCTGATAATGGTATATTAGTCTAATAGTGTCTCCCATTGTTTTTATGTAATATCCAATAAAATAAAGAACTAAGAGAGGACCTTACATACCAATGGATTTAACTGTCAGGTGCATCGAGAAGAAGCTACAGGCCAAGGATTGCTTTCTCTTTGTATTGATTATTGATATTTCCATTCCAGTATTAGCATTCTTTTCAGAGAAGTCTATTGAATAAAGGACATATTTTATCCCTGCCCTTTGTGCAGTCTCTTTCTAGAATGGACATATGCCAAGATGACTTGTATGTGCCTTGCCACAATTTGTGGGTTATAAAAGGCTTGACATAATGGTGGCCATTGACCTCTTCTGCAGGAACTATTTTTGACAAGGCCAGGCTAGCCAGCTTTTTTTGTTTTCTGTTTTCAGTACACTGTCTGTTGACTGTGATTTGTATTTTATAGTTCAAACCACTGGCTGTTAGAATGAAGCTTTCATTAGCAGTAGAAACTGCTGTAACTCTCCTGTTGTCCTCCAGGTCCAACTGACCCAACGCACTACCTTTTTGTGGCAGATAGAAGGCGCCAATTCTAATTCTACAGTTTACGGACTGATATGCACTGCTGGCACAACAGGGTTTGAAACCTGATATGACAGGATGGTTAAAAGGCATGAAAATACAAACAATTACATAAATAAATAAATAAATATATATATATATATATATATATACACATCACTGACACTAAAGAGAACTACACAATCAGATGGAGCCGTCTGTTAGCACAACTTGGTAGTCGATTTGAAACCCAAGGACAACGGGACCATTGGATACTCAAAAATGTTGTACTGTATATGGTTGTAGACGTTTGACACTGGTACAGAAAGTGTCAGAATCCTTTTATCCATATGGGTTGGGGGAACTGGACATAACTAATGAGTTCAGCACATGCCGGGAGAATAAAAGGGACCTTATTCTTTTGTAGATTCATGTGAATGGAAAGTTGGACATAAAGAGCAGCTGGCTTTAGTTTATGGAAGTCCAAATGGTTCTTGTAAGCGGACCTTGTTAGTAGTAGGCCCATACACTGGACTTGAGAATAGTTGATTTCTACAGAAACCACAACACTTTCCTTGAACCTTATGTAAGATGACGGTGTTCTCACATTTAAATGATTTGAATGGCCTAAATGTTTTGAGCTCTGAGGTGCAAAAAGGTGTAAACTGTGATCTGTTCAAGTCTACCAAATACTAAATTGAGGTGCAAGAAATGCAACCCATGTTTATATGAAGATGTATTTCATCTGCATATTTTGATTTAACTTGCATTGTGTGTTATAGTCTAGGAGGCTATGCTGTATTGTGTGTGCTGATGGGCTGAGCCATCTGCAGAATTAAAAACGTTTGTGATTTTACCGCATGTAGTTATGCTGGTGGTATGTACACTGCCATGCGGTGGCGCAATAGAGCAATTGAAACCGCGCAACCTCCGGTGTTTTTATATAAAACATCAATGGAAAGAGGGAATTTGCATTACCGACTGTCTGTGCCAATGGGCTCACTGGGAAGGCAGGGTTAGCGGGTGGAGCCGGGAAGAGCAGCCCAATCTGTGCGACAGTAAGTGCACAGTCAACAACCAAAGCAGCCTAGGTTACTACTGGAAAAAGATTGATCGACATCTATCTTATGCTACCCTATGTTGTTTTTGTTTTGTTTTATTGCATGAAACACATTGAATCACCGCTGTGAAAATATTATTGCACTAAACAGATTTATTTGCGGCAAACCGCCACATCGCTTCTATTGCGTTAATGAAGAAGAATTTGTAAAATTTGAGATTTTTCAATATTTCACCGGGATTGGATTACACAAAAGGCGGTGCGAGAGTCGATAATCTGTCGTTCTCTTTGGTGAGTTTACTTCATTTCGCCTAATCTGGCGAAATATTTTGGATTTGGAGACATTGGATTAAATGAATGAATCACTGCTAGTGATGGGGAATCCTTGACATTGCAAGCTATTTGAAAGCGAATGCGCTTTAGCGTCCTCTATAATGCTATTCTGGCATTAGGATTGGACAGTTATTTGTCGGGCCTTTTTTAAATGATTTGTAGCATGGTCGGCATAGGCTAATCTCAAAACGTGCACCAGTTATAATGCTTTACATTTGTAATGGATGTGTTCTACTCGGTTCTACTTAGTAACTGGTAGCCGTGTGGATGTGACATGTACTGTAGGCTACGTTTGCATTTTAAAGAATGAAAAACCATCATATGGTCGTCTGCAGTTTTTGTTAGGCTACTGTATTTGGATGAAAATGCGGGCTATTGGAAAACGCGCCCAGAGTTTGAATATACGATTAGAGAGCGTACCTTGTTCACTCACGTAGGCCCATCATTCTGTGTACCTGTCTGCAGGATAGTGGGATTCTCTCTCTCTCTCTCTCTCTCTCTCTCTCTCTCTCTCTCTCTCTCTCTCTCTCTCTCTCTCTCTCTCTCTCTCTCTCACATGCATTTTATTTTTCTCTGAAAATTCTCCAGTGAAATTGTCTCTTTGGGCATCGCAGACCATTTTTTAAAAAGTGTAACACTACTGCCAAAATTACATTGTGACATTTATGCATGGTCTTACATTCAAACAATAGCAATATAAATAGCACACACATGACACATGCCTACAAAATGCAAGTAAATGCAAGCAACTATTGTATGCGCACCATCTGTTCCATGACATTGCATTCCATACACAGGGTTGGGGTTGTTCTGTTGATAATCTCTCTGATAGTTCTCAATAGACTTTATGCGTATACAGTATACATTGTAGTCTGTCTGTGAATTCTACAGACAGAGTTCTGTGAAATCTTAAGAGAGTAAAAGGGCAAATGGTCTCACACCTCCAAGACAGCCGAGCAGCTGTCTAAACAGGTGGCCCACTCTAAGGGTGATCTTAAGACTAGGTTTGGCCTTTAGCCTGGAGCTCATGGAGGCAGAGGAAGCCAGGGGAAGGATAGGATTGTGTCTGGATCCAGGAGAAGGCTATAGTAGGTTTGGGTCTGGAGCTGGAGGGGTCTGGAACTGGGTCTGGAGCCAGGGGAAGGCTAGGTTTGGTCTGGGTCTGGAGCTAGAGAGGAAGGCTAGGCTCTATTCTGTCTGTTCATTCACCCCCCCCCCCCCCAACCCAGTCCATTTCCTCTCTTTACTTTTTCTGATTGTTTCATTAGGACCTGGCTGTCTTTTGTTGCGTGCATGCACACACCCGGGTGAGGGCCAGCTGTAAGCACAATAAGACGGGATCAGAGGTCATTCAGCTAGCCAATCAAGACCCTCACTGCGTTGACTGGTGCCGGAGGAAGGCGTTGCCCCCTTTTGTGATGGTGAGGGTGGGTCTGCTAAACAACCCGCTCCGTTTCCACCCCCCGCCCTGCTACTGCCGGTAGCCGGAGCTACACTGGGCCAACCAGGCGCACCCCAGTCTTCACACACATACAGTCCACTTCCCACTAGAGAAGTTAGGTATGTCTTACTGTTCTTGTGTTACTAGTACTACTGTATACAGTACTGGGGTGCTAAATCCTTTATGAAAAAAGCTCAAGTTAGCTGTGTCATAGCCAACTTAGTGGCTGCCATGAGTTGGTCTAAATTATGGAAGATAGCTGATTACAAACTCTAATTATGTCGATGGAATAAATTAGAGTACCACAAAATGAGAGCAGGGGAAAGCAAGCTACAGAACAAAAGGATGAAGGGAAAGATTTGAATCAAAAGAGCTGGAATTTAATATTAGAGATGATGACAGGAAACAAAGAGAGCAGCACATTGGCAATCACAGAAATTAGAAGAGATTGATGGGAAGGCGGCAAAAAAATGGATATTTTGTTCCCGTTTCTCCCATTTCCTGTTCCTCTGGTCAGTGATCATACCAGTGTGCAGAACCCTAGGACAGAAGATGCACTTGTCTTCTATCTGTGTCATCCTCTCTCTCTCAATCACTCACCCTGACACAGACCGCCACACACAGGCTTCCATCACTGCTGGCGGATGTCTAAGTGCCTGTGTTGAGCAGGGTTTATCTGATTTCTCCAGGCAAGTTAAAAGCAGCCACTTACTACCCCTACTGTGTCCATTACTGTGCTCACCAGCATAGTCACTATAGACAAACAGAAAAAGTCCTCTAAACTGGAGTCAGTGTTTGTCTGTGCCTGTATGGTGGTGATTCATGGATGGTGGAATGTGAAGGCGCGTGCTTACAACTGCACTGATCTGGGTGTGTTTCTAACCACCATCTGTGTGTAATGTATGTGTGTGTTTGTGAAATTGTGTGTGTAGGAGAGTGCAAATGTTTACTGGTTTGTATGAGATGGTGGATGAAGTACACAGATATTGTCCTTGAGCGATGGTATGGATACTCTTGGTAAATATTGCGCCAGTATTATGGGGTATTTTGTCGTCAAATTCAATTTAAATGAAAGAAAGTTTGAATCAAACAATGTTTTTAAATAGAATGTATGTCAGATTGTTTGATTACTGAAGATTGGAGTTCAGGCGTTGGACAGAAAGGTTCCAGGCTAACTGGAAAACATCAGTAGAGATTCGTGGATAGGGGGGATAATCTTCTAGGGGTTTGGGGGCATGCTAAACGTTTACAGTCTCACACTGTAATTTGTTTTACGTCTGTGCTTGTTAGTGCATTTGTTTGTCTGTGGACCACCAGAAAGAATTCTTTTTTTTCTGAGATACTGGTTTTCTAGCATGACATCTGGTGGCACAAAGTCATAGACGAATTTTAAACAAGGATAAATAACAAATAAAATATGATCAGGTACTATCTGTAATGATGTCCTACAATAACGTTATTGTTAACAATAACATAATTGGTATATACTGGAATTTTCTTTTAACATACATTTGTACATATTGTATACTGGAACGTGTTGTATTTCTGTCGACATACTGGAACTAACAAGGCCAACATTAAATGCAAACGCAACTAAGCAGAAATTACACACTGAACACAAGTAACTCTGCGGATGGGGAGTCTTTTTGAACTTGCTTTTGAGTCAGACAGATGTTTGCTAGTGCTTAATTTGCCCATTCTGCAAGTTGAAAAAAACCCCACTTGAACATGGCCACCTCATTGCAGCACCTCATTGAACCTTCCCAATTAGTGATTATAGCCTAGCTCATGCCCTCTCTGTCTTTGCTAATGATATAGATTTATTCGGAAGGGGGATAATGCATACATTTATGGAGGCTAAAGCCCCATAGTGTTTCTGCACAATGCATTGTGTTATTGGCCAACTCTATTTGCTTCAGTAAATATAGTGTTTTCATTGGGACTTGAAAACACAATTTCAGCTGTGTTTGAGCTTGCTACACAGGTAAATGAGCCCTGATGGTGTTCCTGACCTATGACTAAGGGAAATCCCATCACTGTTAATATAGCTTTTGACCTTGTGTGATTTACAGTACTGCACAGCTCTGGGTCTAGTGAGTTGTTTTGCCCTTTAATTCAGACTCTGTGCCCAGTTGATGCGGGGGAAAGGGGGGGTTCACAGTGTAGAAAAGCACTTTAGTTTGCCTCCAGACAAACCTGCTGCACTATTTCAGAGTGACAAAGAGAAGCAACAGACAGAACCCAGGTTATACCCTCTACAGTGGAGCCCATTCACCATGCTAATGGAAAGAGAGTGTAGGGTGGTCGGAGAGTGAAAACCGAGAGGTGGCGGTTGAGTATGGAATAACAACAAGGGTTAGTGTGTGTGTGTGTTTCTGTGTTTCAGCTCCACAGAAATGGGCTGAGCAGGTCCAATGTCTTTCAGGGCACAGACATGCAAAGTAAGGAAGAAAGCAGGTATGGTTTTAATAGTAGAGTGAGAAGAGATTTGCCTGTGTGTGCATGTTTAAGTATGTGATTGATTGGCTCTGATTTGGGTTTGCACCACATACTGTGTACACACTGATATGTGTGGGTGTGTGCATATACACACATGTGGGCATTCAAACAAACCTCTAATCATTGACCCATGTTGACACTGGGAAGGGAAGGTGTGTGGTCAATCTAGAGGGGGATAACAAGACATTTTCCCACTGATTTGAAGAACATATGTCACTCGTAGTTCTCAATGTACATTGCCCCACAAGTGCCATGCTCTGTTTGTGAAGTCAAGGCTGTGTGGTGAATGCGCATCCTTCTTTCCATTTATGGGCGTGATGACTCATGGTTACCATAGCGAGGAGCGCTGACAGTTACACGCCCAATTAGGAACATCTGTCTTCACATGACGTCATCTTAGGCATATTGGAAAAATGCATATAATTAACATACAGCATATCCTCCTGTCCTTGCTGTAAGTCCCTTCACTGTCCCCCTGTCTCCTTCTCTTTTACTGCTCATGTGTGCTGCTCATCTCTGCTCTCCTCTATTCCCTCTCTTCAGTCCTGCAGACCACCTTCTCCTTGCCATACCTCTTTATGCATCCTCACCCATGTCGTCTCCTTTCCTCTCTTGGACTCTGCTCTATACTAAGTTTGCAAAATAAAATCTGGTTTAGTAAGTAATTACGTAGTATTTCGTTATATTTTTCATTAGCATTTCCACTATTGTCAAATTATATTTTTGCTATTTTTTGTTAAAAAAATGGCAAATGCAATATTTCCAAAAGTTTGAATTTATTCCAGTTTCTCATTCTGTACACTTACCATGACACCTTTATTACTGAATGCAGTAGGCCTATTTTATGGTAATTTTATTTTATTTAAATGAACCCAGCCAAGACTTTCACAGGTGAATAATAAACGTGGATAAGTCCCCTCCCTGCTTGATGGACCCATAGCAGCCAAGATGTCAGTTGCAATCAGTTACACAGTTCATAACAAAGCTGCAGGTGTTTGTTTGACTGTTGGTTTCATGCTCATGTGTAGTACTGTAGCTTAACCGAAGGTTGTAAGGCAGCTGTTTTTGCACTGTTTTGCTTTAGTTCCATACATTTCTTGACTGAATTTCAAGAAGAAGAAAAAGCACTATTATAGAGATAGACCGCAAACTAACATTATAGAGTAATGTAAGGTTTAGGCTAGTGGGGTTTGACCATACTGCTTACCCATCTTCATGGCCATATTGTTTATTATCATTTAGATAGCCAACCTGGATGTGCACCTGACTGGGTTACTGTTGCTTTCAGTTTTCCAATGCTCCCCTGAATCTCCATCAGCATACATTTCTATGATTCATCTCTAAATCATTATTTTGTACATAATATCAACTCTCTTTCTCTCTCATTCTCTCTCTGCATCTCTCTGTCCTGGTGAGAGGAAGCAGTGGCCTTTGCGTCCTCTCTCCCAGAGGAACAGACCATCCATTGTTGGCCTGTAGCAGGATGAGTAGCCAGTAGTCAGCCCAGGGAATTCAGAGTTCTCCTATGGCCAGCCACCCAGAACGCCAGTCAATCAGCCTGCTACCCAGCCAGCCATCTAGCCATGCCAGGACAGGCATGGATCCTCAGTCGTTCAGCCATTCACTCATCTTGCTAACCTTTCAGCCAGTGTTTCCCATAGTGCAGTTATTTATCTACAAGTCAGGCAAGATACTGTAGCTAGTCAACCAGGGGGCAGACCTTGTCCATTTGTTCCTACTGTACATATTTTCATTATATAATTGTTATGTTTTTCACCATGTTTTTCACAGAGCTCAGCAGTTAAGAGTACACAGTTCAGCAGACAGTACAGTAAATTGTCCTCCCGGGGCTACAGTATGCTACTCTCACTTATTCTTTGGCGAGAGAGGAATATCAGGGGGATGCCAAGGAGACGTCCTCTGCGGAAATGATTTCATGCAGCAGGAACAGCGTGGTGTGAATAGAGGACACGCTTGGTCGTCACAACGTCTTCTTAATTCGCTCCGTCTGTCCGCCTTATTGTCTGTCTCCCATTCCCTCTGTGGCGTCAGTCTCTCTCTCTCCCTCTCTCTCTCTCTCTCTTTCTCTCCCTCTCTTTCTCTCCCTCTCTCTCTCTCTCCCCTTCTCCCCCTCCCTCTCTCTCTCTCCCTCCCTCTCTCTCTCTTTCTCATGGGCTGTGTGGGTAATCATACGAATTACAGGAAGAGGAGTGAGTGTAGGGTGTTCCAATAAAAGGTAATGGAGCTCTGATGTCAAATCAGGACCTGGCAGATATGATGGCAGCAGATATGATGAAACACACAAGCCTAGGGAGTAGGGAGCAGGGATTAGACAGACAGTGGTGAGGACAACATGGATATGAGCCGAGCCATAGGGGCTGCAGCCTACACATCTTTTGTGTGATTTACATCTTTACCTCAACTTGTTATGCATTTTCTTTGGTGAAAATATGTATTTATGACTATATTAAACTAAATGTGTTACTTTATGCACACTGAATACACACATAAGAAGTATACACACAGTGGGAAAACACACGAAGAAAGTCTGCCTGCTCTACATTCCTTAGATCTAGAGTAGGTTATCAAGTCTCTCTCTCTCTCTCTCTCTCTCTCTCTCTCTCTCTCTCTCTCTCTCTCTCTCTCTCTCTCTCTCTC
>JAODUG010077321.1:0-12979 GCA_027564795.1 Aphredoderus sayanus
GATGAAATCAATTGGGGAGGGGGGGGGGGTTACTCTTGCCAGACATCAAATGTAAATGGTTTGTCTTGTATGAAAATATATAAAAAATGGATGGCTTTTGAATGATTTTTCAGTAATACTCCCATAGATTAATACATTAATAGAGTAATATAATACACTGTACGTGGGCACATTCCATTTTATTTTACAATGTGCTAATACACAGTAACTTGCTAAACTACAGTAAGTGCTTGTAACAGTTATTTGTGTTATTGCAGATATTTAATGAAAATTATGTTCTTTCTTTGTCTTTTTCATGAGCTTTTGGTCAACTAATATACTGTTCTCTTACAGCCTAAAATTGAAACTGCTTGAATGAATGCAATGTAAAAACGTTATATGAAATATGTTTAATGTTGTCCTTGTAAGTTAAACTTAAAACTTGGCAGTTTATTGACTATAACAACACCTAATATGGGTACTGCAAACACTATGTAAAGTACTTGGATGTAAAAGACCCCTTCTGCATATACTGTAGTTTAGTCAGTGGAATCACAGAGGACACCTTAAATCTGGTAAACTTGAGAATATATGGCATTAATCGTTAAGATAGACCTTAATGTATAAACTAAATACAGTTCAAACAATAAAATATATCAGCTTGGTACTGTATTTTGAACAAGATAATGTTTAAAAAACAGTATGCTCTCAAGTTTACAAACGTATTGTGAGGCAGTCAGTACGGCTTTGACATAGACAATCCTACTGTTCTGTGGCTACTTTTCCTTGTGATTATAAAGTAGTATCTCTGTCTATCCATTACTATCCAGTTGACTGATATCAAAGAAAAGCTGAAGGAGTCCAAGAGGTTCTGGTCCAACCTGCCAGATGACATTTGTACTAAGGGCAAGCTGACAGAGTCTGATGAAGACCAGTGCTGGAACAGCCACACTAAGGGCAGGTGAGGAGACCACACAGCACTCAGACCACACAGTGCTGTTATAGATATCACATTCTGTCCTGCTGTGGAACTGGCACATGCTGCTAACGGATTAATGCTTTCCCAATAAGTAGTCTGTGCTTATTGAGAACCTCTGAGTGGGCTCTGACACCCATGAGTGTGAAAACTGCACAAGCCCTTATCATCATCACGGTGCACACGCTATAGACTACTAGATGTAGATTGGACAGCTGGGTGCTTTCACCCACAGTAAGCCAGAGACTCTGGCAGATAATCCAATTGCACCATTGCTCTGGCCCTCACTGTGTAACAAAATCAACAGATGGTACAATAAAATACTGGTTAATATTCTTGTTTATGCCAAAACCCTTTCTCTATAAAACACTAAATATGACAATTTAGTGCCCAGACATAATAAAACACAAATTGTGTCATATCGGTGATGAAGCGTATACTGTACAGTGAAGCAAATGATTTCCATTTGAAAAAAAGATCTGTATTTTCACATTCTAAAAACAGACATATTTTCAGTCAGAAACAGTGAGACATTGTTTTAACTAAGCACAGTTATCGCAGCAGTGTGAAACTGATACATCATTAAAGCATGCCTGTGTATTTGATTAACCACAATTCAGGATACATAAAGGTAGAACACAATGATCAGTGGCTTACAGTATTCAGCTACAAAGGACCACAGGTACAGTATTCTGATGTGTCCCCATTTGCAGATTTAGTCTCTCAATTTGAATGGTCCCTGGCAAACAGAACCTGCAAGGGTTTTATAGATGGACTATTAAACTTGATTATGTTTCAAGCTTCAAAAAGCCTTCTGAGCCCCTTAATGCTCCTAATGGTATGAAATATAAATCACTAAGCGATTGCATGTCTAAGACAATATGTTCATCTTTGGAGATCGTAAAAAGTCACTAATACGTACTAAATCTAATATGAACACCAGGCCAACATGCTCCTCATGCATGCAAAAGAAAGCGTTTAATAGTTGAACTTGGATGATATTTTTACATCCCAGGCAGTGAATGAAACAGAGCGTGCTGTGTCATCCCCATCTCAGATATTTCCCTGAAGTGGTGAAGGAGGGTCTAACGAACCAGATCAACAACCCAGAGGTGGATGTGGACATCACCAGGCCAGACACGTTGATTCGACAGCAGATAATGGCCCTCCGTGTCATGACCAACAAGCTGAAGAATGCCTACAATGGAAATGACATCTACTTCCAGGACTCTAGTAGGTTCACTTCACATTACACAGGAAACCATAAAGCTTTTTGCTTGTTTCTGTCTTTATGAATAATATATTATTTTAGATTTGCACCTTGCCCTCCAGGTACACACACACACTTGCACGCACACACACAAATTCGCTCCTAATGTTTCATTTTAGTAGCCTTACAGTACATCGCATGCGTGTCTGCCTGATGCTACAATGCGATGCCAAAGCAGGACCGCCATCATTAGGAGAATAAATAGCAGTATCGTGACTACAGTACACGGACAAGGACAGGCAGCCAGGCCTATGTTTAGGAACACATACATGTCTCACATGCTGCAGTGGCAGAGGATGTCTTTTCTTATTCGGCAGAATCCCTTTGTGTTGGCGAGTCCCTTTTGAGCAACAGAAATAATCAAATGCCAAAAATAACGGGGCCATATGACTAGTGACTAATATGTTCTACCTTGAATCGCATTTCTTTTTGTGTCATTGCTGTCATTAATGCTGTATGCTGCCCCTGTCACTGTGTGGGTGCCAGTGTACATACATAATGCATTTTAATGGGTGTGTGTCGGCAGGTGAGGAGGGGAGCGGTTCTGGAAGTGGCAGCAGCTGCCCCGCGGGATGCACCACGGAGCCTGTCTTTGTGGGAACGGAGGCTACTGTGATAAGAGCTGACAGAAGCGACGAACACATTGCAGCAGTGGGAGAGTCATGGGCCACAGGACCCTCCCTACTATTGCTGCTGGTGGCTTCCATGACACTCGTGGCACTGCACACACAATGGAGATAATATCTGCATGTACTGTAGCCCGGCCAGTGACTTGTGTACTCCATAGTCAATTGAACAGCAAGTTCTAATGCTGCTCCTGTTGCATCACTGGACATGTAGAAGCTCCTGGAAACCCGTTGAGAATGGCTCACAGCAGGACTGCCATTGAGTGCAGTGCTGCATCCCGCTTGTCCTCCAAAGAACGCTTGGTGCCATCACAAAAGCAGCTGTCACGTTTCTGAGCAAGGAAATGTGGCATTTCCTGTCATACTACAACTGGCCTATAACATCATGTGTCTCTTTTAGAAAGAGAAAACCCTAATGACAATGACGTCATAAACATACGAGTTGTTTTATTTGTATGTGTTTATGTTTTGTTTTTTCAATTAAATATGAATATATTTTTACTTCCTTTCTATGGCAAATTATAAAAAAGAGATTTAGAAATTTTTTGTCCCAATGTCCACCAACATATACAAGAAGAATGTTTTACTGTGCTTGTGCATGGCAATGTTATGACATTTTATTTTATTTCCCTGTATCTTCACAGTTCAGTAACAGAGCCGAGCAGGGGAAACAGTACAGATGGTTTACTGCTTTGGTCAGTGTATGTTTAATTGTCTAACAAGTGCTAATGTATACTCATTTTGCACAGATTTTTTAATTCATTTCAAATGCCTTTTAAACCGGCAACATGTATCAGAATGAAGACGGCCTATATGTTCAGGTCATTCAATAATTGTGTTGTACCCTTGATTATCTATTCACTACTGCAATTTCATTTTGTTTGTATAGGTAATGGCTACATTTGTTGTAACCTGTTATGGTAAATATATTTCAAAACAGGGACATTATTATTATTATTAGTATTATTATTATTATTATTATTATCATCATCATCATCATCATCCAGTAATCCATTGTACCATGGAACTTTACTGGTACAAATGCCAAATTAGCTGATTAATAATGTTATTTGAAACCCCTAAATATTTCAGATTTTTCAGAAGTACAATCACAATATGAACAAGCTGCTTAATTCACATAATATACTTTTTTTTGGTTCCAATGCTTTAAAACGTTCTGTGTGTATTCTCTGTTTAATTGTTGCTGATTAGTTTTCTTGTGTGTTCACGTAAAAATTAAATCAAGGAATGTAGGGCTGTATACTGTAAGAGTCTGAGAATGTGTTCTCAATAATAGACATATTTTCCCTGAAAAAATATCTACCCTAAATACAGTGTGGTTTGTTATCTACAATACAATGGAACCAAAATGTATATTTTGTGAGCACTTTTAATGGAGGGAATGACCAATCATGACACGAACACAGCTGTGTTTCATTTAATCATCCTTTGAATTCTAGATTTGTTGGCCACTTCTGCGGCTGTCCAAATAATCCTTCACAATCTATTATCCCAA
Organism: Aphredoderus sayanus; assembly: GCA_027564795.1. Taxonomy (NCBI): domain Eukaryota; kingdom Metazoa; phylum Chordata; class Actinopteri; order Percopsiformes; family Aphredoderidae; genus Aphredoderus; species Aphredoderus sayanus. The sequence goes on from JAODUG010077321.1 coordinate 4,368, forward strand.
GAATCTTACAATTCTCTGCACACCAAACTTCTGAAAACAAATCTTTGCACACAATTGTATTAACTATATTGTATGGTGCACTGTAATGTTTTTGATTCAATATTGTTATAATAATAATAATACATTTTAACCTTATCTCACAAGTTAGGGTGGCAGCTCCTACTGGCTGGCATAGCCTAGTAGCAGACAAGCTGAAAAGCAGCTTCTTTTTTGGTCTGTGCTCGGTGCATACATAGGTGCCATGGGGAAAACTATAAAACCTTAAACCTGATGCAAGGAGAGGTGGCATTGCCATTGATCCTTCATAGACCATCCCATTTCATGTTATCTTCTACAGTATATGGAAAGCAAAGCCCTAGGCTCTCCCTCATGTTTCTGACTATGACTTACTTTACAACACCAAACACATGCAAACAAGGTTATCTCATGGCATGACAACATTCACAGGCAGTATGTCCTACTATGCATATTTTCCATTTCCTTGCATTTTTAACCATTTGCGTGAAGCTAATTCTGATATATAGTAGCTAGCTAAACAGCTAGACAGCTCCATAAGATGCAGCTTACACAGTGCACAGATCCTTTCAGAGGTGTGTTCATATGACATTTATTCTTATTAACACAATACTATTTCAGTAGTTTGTATACAGCTTTTTAGTTTTTAGACATAAATTCAGACAAATCTAAGCAGTTTTTGCAGATATTGTAGGGTACAGCTGGTGTAAATGTTGTGTGAAAACCATGTGTTTACGATGCAGGAAGCAGGAATTCCAGGAGGTTTCAGAGACATTTTTAACAGCTACTTAATCCTGCCTTCTAAGTGAGGCTTAAAGACGACCCTGGTGTTTTGGAAATGAAAAACCCAGTGGGCAGTTGAAGGCATGCAAAGGTCAACTGCCCCTGTGAGAGGTACTTTCCAACAAGATCAACAACGAAGGGCCTTGAATGGCTGAGACTAAGGGGAGAGCTCAGTCGCTGTGTTCTTAAAAGAGTGCAGAAAAGTGAATGAGAAAAGATAACTGTGTTATCTAGAGTAGTCTGTCCAGTGTTTCCAAAGGGCTTACATCGCTCCAGACAGAGGCCCTTTCTCATGAGAGGCGACAGATCAGAGGAAGGTTCCCAATAGCCCTGCAATTCCTCTATCCCAACAGAATGTGTTGTTGTAGTCAGATACAATGTCAGAGGTCATATTTTTATGTCAGTGACATTTAGGTTTGTTTTGTTTGTTTATTTAATTTTGTGCACATTGTCTATACTACGTTTTTGGCATTTGTAAAAGTAAATAAAAAAATATTTTTTGAAATATTAAAATAAGTATAAAATCACGGGTTAGGAGTTTTTTCATAAAAAATGCTTTGAATTAAATGTGTTATGCAGAGTCTTACATTTTAATGTTGTTTGCTGCACCTTTGCTGAAAATGCTTTGAGTGTGGTGGTACTATTGTGAATTGAGAAATCAGAAAATTAAGGTGGAGCTTTGGAGCTGGCAAAGCAAGCTGCTGTAAAGAACATGGGGGAAATGAACTTACATACAAGCGGACATGCCTTACTGTTTTTTAAAATATAAACTTAATTGCTTATTTGGCTTTTGTTACTCATTCTTGTATACAGAAGATTATTAAAGGGTACAAAATAAATTGCTTATTTAAAAAAATACGTTCTGAATGTGTTTACCATTGTCCTGGTTCAATAAAATGTATTATATTCATATCTCATCCAATTTGGAGCCAACTTTGTTAACAACACATTCAATATAATGCACAGTGGCACTTACTTTTACCAATAATTATGCGATTTAATAATATGTCCCTTTCCTTACATGGAACAAAGTTGACTGGGTCCAAATTCACGCCCGATAAAGTAATTTATGATAAGTGTCATTACCGATTTTGGGGAAGTTTTACCTAATGTGTAAGCCAGATCTCCATAGGATGCACCAAGTCTTCCTGACCAGCAAGTCAAATAAATGTGTATGCTGTTGCCTAGCTTGACAGCAAATATATCGTGCTCACTGACATTGGTGCCAGAACAGAGCACAAATGTAAACATCCGCAGAGAAACAAGTATAAACCTAATGGTGCTGCCCAGCTGGGGGAACAAACAAACCAAGGAAAGGTTTAGTGAGCTGCAGCTTGTTTAATGTTTCCTGGGTGTACCATGAAAGAGTCAAAAAGATAAAGAGGAAGCAACTGGAGAGCAAATTACATGACTGTTGCCAGTTGGAACAGCAGCAACATTGATAATTAATTGTGTTCTTCTTGAAATTTTGAGAATGCATGTATGGTAGTAAGCAGTCCTCCTTAATCACCTTGTATTTACTGTAAATGTGGTCAAAGACATGTTATGATTTTTATATGGGTCCAATGTATAATAGGCCACGTCCACCATCATGAATTTTGAACATTATGGAAAGTATATTTTTCTGGAAGCAAATAGCATCTCAGTCATAACTGATATGAACCAATAAACTAGTAATTTTTAGATTATAGAGCAACACAGTCTACCCACATTGTAGGTGGGTGAACTAAGTTGCATGTATGTAAGCAGAGTCGCTATAGACACATTCAAACTGATGACGTTATGGGACTGTAATTTCACGCATATGCTCTGGGATAGAGTCCAAAAGCAGATATGCACAGGGGTGTAATTGTGAGACTACAATACATTGAACATGTAAACATTCAAGACAAAAGACAATGATTACATAATTTGTTTATTTTTTTATAACTATATAATTATCATACACCATGGCTTCTCATGCGGTAGAGAATGGAGAATAGAACAGTTGGAATCTACATTGCATTTCCCCTCGTGTTGCACTGAAGCTGAGGCATTGCGTCAGTTCTCCCCATCTACGATAGCTCCCCCAAACATCCATTTATTAATAATTCCTGAGGACAATTTTCAATGGTGACCAACCCAAAACAGCATTACTGTTGAATCAGAATTATTCATTATACATGTATTCCTAACTCTACAATTATTTATGCATTTTCAGAATTATACAGCAATGTAAAAACTTCAGATGAAATGCCAAAAGTTTGAGAATTTCCAAGATGTGTATGTACAGGGGCGTACTGTAGGGTTCGCTTGATAATCCTGGAATGCATTTGCAAAGCGCTTAGATCATTAATTTTATCAATGGTGGTAGCAGTGCAGAAGATTCTCCAAATAATAAAATATGTATTTATTTTATCTAGACAGATCTAATTAAATAAACAAAAAACATACAATAGGCTAATAAATGTTTCAAGCCACCTTATAAGTGTTCTTCCAGCTCCAGATTATGTTCAATACTTATTTCAACAATAGGTAGCTATCAGAAGGTATCATTGATGGCTGGTGTAGTTTAACAACCATGCACTCCCCACTGCTACATTGTTTTTTCAAGTTTCTATACTCTGTTTGCAGGTACATATTTTATGAACCATTGCCATTTCAGAGGTCTGCTATAGAGGCATGCTATAACAGTCTAGTCATTCTGTCCAAAGTAACTTTCAGTAAGTACACTAGGAGGTCAAGATTTAAGGTTTGAAATTATTTTTCAAGGAAGAATGTCACGGATTAAGCCCATTACGTTTTGACCACAAACCTCTCCTTTCCCCCACTGATATAAAACAGAGAATGTTTAATTGCTAAACTTGGAAATGAAATCCCAAGTAGGATATGCTTTCGGCAGCTTTCCGAACATCTAACTTTGTAGTCAAACTTTGCCGCATTGATCACGGAACAATCCCACGTAAATAATTGAATTCTAATCAAAGTATACAGTCTAAATGATCACGGTGTTGAATAGTCAAATAAATCAGTGTTACAGTTATAGATTTATCTTATGGAGGCATGAGTGGAGGAGAAATTGAGGTGTATTATTCAGAGCATAATTGTAACATTACTTCTCGTGCAATTATACAGTAGCGTACAGTACTACACTGTATGTAATATACATTCAAGTGACATGCAGATATAACTTGCGTGCCCTTCACAGGCGATAAAAGTTTGTGTAATCGGCGTAAGAATGGAGGACATGTTTAATGGATTCTCTGATGACATTTTCATACAGGCACTGATTGTAATTGCTTTATACAAGACAAGTAATAGTGTGGGGGCATATGGAACACTGGAACTCCCTTGAAAGTAGACTTGTGAAATTAAATCTTGGTTTTCAATTTCCACTCCCATAAGAGTTTACCAATTAAATAGGTTTAACCCAATAATGAAAGACAAATACATTTATAACATAATATAAAGTATCACATATACCCTGGGAGAAGATTCATTATAAAAGTGACCATTTTTAACAACAAATCAGGCCAGATATTGATCCCATTCCACTTTTTCCTTTACTTTAAAACCACAATTACGTTCTATTAAATGTCTTTAAGTCACAACTGACATACATGTGTAAAGGATGGCATTATCACTGTGTAGATACTGTTAAATATTTTTCCCAGGCAAGGTTTTGCTGTGGCACCCATGAAATGGCAAATACTGACTACTGTACATTGCAAGATCAGAGCTTAACCTCGCGTTTCATTAATCAAATACAATAAAATTTAAGAAATTTGTTTTGGTAGTTAAAACAACAAAAAATTTATATTAACATGTACAGTTTCATAAAGGCTACAATATATTGTAGATGCCTGGCAAACATTAACCAACAACCCTTAACCAACACTTGAAAATGATCGAGTCTAGACCCAGAGCCCTGATACACATTCTCTCCCCATTTTGATCTCTGTGTGCAGATAAACACATACAATAATGGTGTACTCCGCACCACTACAAAGACGGTTTCCCAATAAATCCAAAATCCCACCCACCCCAACCCTCTCCCTCAGGACTCAGTTTAAAGAGTGAATTACACAGCGGAACTGTCCTGGCTGGCACGGAGATTACCCTGCCTGATCTTTCTACAGACAGGAATAGTACAGTGTGGCAGTACACCTCCCATGTGGTTTCAGCCACCTCTGTACTAACATATTCTAAATTAGCATGCTCCACCGTAGGAAAAGGGGATTTCTTCCCATCTAACCCACCATTTGACTTACAACTAGGTAAGTTACCTTCTATGCTGCTGATCTAGACCTGTCATTGATGTGTGCATGCAAGGACCCTTTGGGAAGGGAAGGGAAAACCTATAGTATAGTAACAAACTAAATTGTGAGGAGTGGCATGAGAGAAAACATGAAAATAGGGTGTCATCTACGATTAATATATGAGGTAATGAGGCCAAAGATAATTGCATTTCTTTTACAGCTATCTGTAAGAAAAATACAAATATTAAAACATAAATTGTTTTTAGTTTTTATTGCTGAACAAATCCTAAGAATAGCCTATTTACAGGCTTGATGTTAATAATAACTATTCCATCTTTCATAGCATCTCTTCAGCTTAGAAGAAAAATGGACAAATGTGTCAAATCGTTGTTACTGGGCCTATTTATAAAGATATAGATCATACAATTTCCAAAGACTTCATATTTGAGTGCAGTGCATATTAAAGTAGAACCGGAATCAAGACATGTTCTCTAAAAAACGAGAAAAAAAACATTAAGATGTTGCAAAAACCGTATTTCTTCCTGTTTTAAAAAATGATTTAATACTCAATAATTTACTGATTCCAGTAAAATGATAAACTGCCATTTGGAATATAGCAAAGAGGAGGCTTATTATCTTTGTAGCCTCTCTAGCAGTGTAGAATGACATTTTGTTTTACCTGTCATACAAGTTATTTATAGGAAAAACCAAATCCTGCTGTCTCTCCAATCCACCTAATTGCTTGTACTTTCTGGTTATCCAGGTGTGGGTGTATAATATACCATTACAGTCCCAGTTATACCAAGGAGGTTAAACCTCCTCGGTTAAGTGTTTCTCTAAATCAAGCCCATTCTTCAATAGATTGAGAAGTATGACTAATGCTTACGGGTAGGTGTCCTGAAGGAGGTCATATCTTGTGCCTGCATGTGGCATGGAAATGTGTCAGACCTCAGTCATAGAGTAAGAATAAGACTTACACCCACCTTGCACAAAAGGTGTAACCGAGCAGGATTATGAAAAGAGGGAGGGTATTTTGTGGTGCAACATTTGTCACATAAAATAAATTTAAACAAAATGGAGATGAGTCATTTTAGGATTATTGTTAGTTAAATGGGGACATGGGGACATTCTGAGCAGATTGTGTATAGATTGAATGCAGTAATCCACTCAATGCAAACTGAGTCATTTGCTTCAGAATAATATATCTTGTATTTTCTTACAAACTGTTCCAGTTGAAAGTCATGTTTAAAATATATAAGTAGATCATTTGCCACCTCAATTGGTCCTATATAGCTTTCTTATGGATTTGGTTTACTAAGAACATTCTATTTCAGCCTGCATGCACGTTGGAGGGAGAGGCCATTTGTTTTTCAAATTTAAGCCAAACTTATACACTTTAGTGAAAATGTCCACCCTGGGGAGAAAGGAGATGACAAGAATTAGACTGGTTTCATTTTTGTTCTCAACATCTCTTTTTTATTAATATACAGTAGTTATTTTTATATGTGTGTTGTTCTGGGGACACTTGTTACGGAGTCGAGGGCGAGTGCAGATTGAAAAAAGGAAAACACGACCAAAATAGCGTATGCTAGCAACAACGCAAGCACAGCAAACAAAACCCCACAAAGAAAACCAAACCGCCCCAGCCTTAAATACTCAAAAACCACCCCAGGTGAACACAATGTGCAATCATCCCCTGGTGTGGGTGTGCTGGGCAACTATTACGGTCTCTCCCCGGCGCACACCGGCAAGATGTAGAAATAAATGTGACAACACTTAATGCAATGTGAAGTGTACATTTTGGTTGGAATTTAATTTTTTGACTATACTTGAACTCTACGAAGGCAGTCATGTTAACTGTTTTTAAATATTGAAAACTAATAACTTTGTTGATATAAAACCCCATGTATTAATGGGATTCTAACTTTTAGTGTAACATTGTTATTTTATTAAGATTACCAAAGACAAGAGTTAGTAGTATTTTTACATTGAATGACCATAACAGTCAAATTAAATGCAGGCATTATATTGTATATGTATGCATGCATTATACAGTACACATATAATTTAAGTGTTTGCTCCTTTTCCCCATTCTTGAAGATGCAAACTGAGCACTTAACACACAAAACATTGTTTTGTATACTATTGCAAAACTAAAACCTCTTCTTAAAAACCTTCCTATTTTCCTTATTATATTATATTGAGCCACCAGATGGTGCCACCTGGTTGTGTAGATCTCTTTAGTGTCAATGCTGTGTGTATTTATTTATTCATTATTTCTTTCTGTATTTTTTGGTGCATTTTAACCCTCATGTTGTCCTTCAAACACACTACCTTGTTGTGCTAGCAGTGCACATCATATGTCTGTAAGTTGTAAAATTAAGATTGGCGCCTTCTATCTGCCACAAAGAGCTAGTGCATTGGGTCACTGTGACCCAGAAGACAACAGGAAGGTTAAGCTTTGAGGTAAAACCAAGAAGGAAAGAAAGCTAATTGAAATAGCCTACCGGAATCATTTGAATCAAATAGCCTAAACAGTATCACTGAAAATGGCAGAATAGTATAAATTATGATATAGATGAACTGACAAGATGAACTTATGAACAGAAATATCAGACCAAAATTTCAGCAAGCAGCTGCTTCAGAGCCTCGAGAGAGAAATAACTAAAACAACACAATGCCTTGTTCAGGCAAGCCCACTTAGGAGAACAGTTTCAACCCCAATTCCAATGTTGGGATGTTGTGTAAAACGTCAATAAAAACAGAATACAATTATTTGCAAATCCTTTTCAACCTATATTCAATTGAATACACTACAAGGACAAGATATGGAATATTCAAACTGACAAACTTTATTGTTTTTTGCAAATATTCACTCACTTTGAAGTTGATGCCTGCAAAATGTTCCAAAAATTTAGGAATGCTCAAAAAACACCGGTTTGGAACATTCCAAAGGTGAACAGGTTAATTGGAAACAGGTGAGTGTCATGATTGAGTATAAAAGGAGCATCCCTGAAAGGTGGGGTGAGGTTCACTCTTTGTAAACAACTGCCTAAGCACATAACACAACAGTTTAAGAACAACGTGCCTCAATGTACAATTGCAAGGAATTTAGGGATTTCATCATTTACGGTAGATAATATCATAAAAAGATTCAGAGTATCTGGAGAAATCTCTGCACGTAAGCGGCAAGGACGAAAACCAACGTTGAATGCCCGTGACCTTTGATCCCTCAGGCGGCACTGCATTAAAAACGGACATCAATGTATAAAGGATATTACCACATGGGCTCAGGAACACTTCAGAAAAACACTGTCAGCTAACACAGTTCATGGCTACATCTACAAGTGCAAGTTAAAACTCTACCATGCAAAGCGAAAGCCATATATCAACAACAGCCGCCGGCTTCTCTGGGACCGAGCTCACCTGACGCAAAGTGGAAAATTCCACATTTCAAATTGTTTTTGGAAATATGCAAGTCGTATCTTCCAGGCCAAAAAGGAAATGGACCATCCGGATTGTTATCAGCGCAAAGTTCAAAAGCCAGCATCTGTGATGGTATGGGGGTGTGTTAGT
>JAODUG010077332.1:11462-22259 GCA_027564795.1 Aphredoderus sayanus
GCAACACCATCTGCTTTCATCCAATGAGAGGCAAGGTGACCACTCCCACTTAAGAGACCGGAACGAGAACCATTTCAAATCATTTCATACCACCGACGAAGCCCAAAATGCCTGCTCTTTGTATTCTAATGTCTTTGGTAGAAGCGACATCACTCGAGAGGGTGAATGGAGATTACCTTCCGCCTCCGCACTCATGGACGTACAGCTGTAGGAAAGAATCCATAAATGCAAATGTGATGTGGATGGGTTTTCTTGACTTGCGGTGACTGCAGTGCGAAAGGGGATCTTCATATTGCTCTTTGTGATGTACCGCCCCTCGTGCTTTGTATCGATTTCTGGGGAATATGTTTGTGTTGAATCATTTTTCAGTTGTCTTGTTAATTGTCTTGTAAGATACTCCCAGACATACAGAATATTTGGAGGCTATGATAGATGACTTGTAAATTATTGTAAATACTTCCATACAGAAGAAAAACTAAAGATCTATGCCGAAAAACGAAAAAAACATTCTTGAAACAGTTTTGACTATATCTATATTCAACGACCATATTGTCTATTCTTCCATCTGTATTGCATCATTTGCCAATTCCTGAGGGAGCTATTTTTTAAGAAACATTAGCTAATCCTGCCTGCGGGCATAAATTAGTCCACAGTGATTAGAAAATGAAGCAGTCTTATCTGAGAAGCCTGTAGACATGTCTGTCTCTCTCTCTCTGCCTCTCTGCCTCTCTCTCTCTCTCTCGCGCCTTCACTCTCCCTATCACTCTCTATTATTCCCACACACCCCACAAACAATGTTAAGTCATCTGCGAAAATGATGTAAGGTAAAGCAAGACATAGCCTACCCCAGATACATATTTGCACATCTAAATGAAAACATCTGTCCAATTTGTTAATGTTTCGCCTGGCAACGATTTCAAAATCCACCTGATATTTCTGAAATGCTTGGGCTTCTCTGCTACACATTTGGAGTTCTCTGCTGCACATTTTCAAGAGCATTGGCAGTGTTGGAATTAGCTTAATTCAGAAAGATTTACTGTGATAACTGACGAGAATAAATTGTTCCAGAGCAAATACAACATGCACACAGACACACTTTCCATCAAACTACTGTACATATATCAACAGCAGAGGCGCCATGTTAATAAGACTTACAGTATAGTGTGATTATGCTAATTAAAATAATATATACAGTACATGTAGCCAGGTTAAAAAGGGTAAATACATATTTAAACTACCAGATGGCACTGTCAGAATTTCTGTATCACCTGTGGGGCAAGGAACGCTGGGAAATCTCCGTGGGCGCAAATCGCGAAGCCATGTTGACTGTCGCTGAACACGCATTTATCAGTTTTATTGGATTATTAAAAGGTAAATATATTTTGTCGATTTTTGGCATAACATACCAATGTATAAACATTTATTGTAATGGATGCCTATACATTTCGAAAGGTGGTAAACTGATGTTTGTGTTTCATTGAATGTTAACAGATGCTCTCTGCAGACGTCCAGATTTAGCCACATGACATAACAATTTCTTATCAGATACGGATGTGTACAGGTTAGTAGGTTGTGTTTGGAGTTATATACATTGATTGACTTGTTTATCAATGTACAATTGTTAATTGTGAATTATCTTTCCATACAGATGAGTCACTCTAAAGTTTACATATTAAGAAACACAGTGTACAACTTCTTATTAATACTGTACGGGTTTTGTGTATGCAAGGCAATAATAAAGCTTATTATTTTTATTTGCCAATTTGTCTGAACACCACTTTTTTAACAGTTCAGAAGACCCCAAAAAGATGTGTCGTTTGTCAGTTTAAGTTGGCCAGGCTACATACAAATAAAATATATATATAATGTACTGTATCTGTGGTATTGATATTTTACTGTAAGACATGCACTGTGTTTGCAGACAAACACTTGCATACAAGATAACAAGGCGACTTTGCCATGCCAAAATGTTTTCCCCACGTTGTGTTTTCCTGCCAGAACCATGGACCTGCAGCATGGAAGCACTCAATGTCCCAGGTTCTGATTTATTAGGGCTTGTTCACAAGGTTACAAAGTTCCTGCTCAGTTACTACTTGTCTTCCATATTAATTACATAAACAAAAGCATGTGAGGGGCTGAGATGGGCGATGATATTCCCCGAAGCAGCGGGGATCAATCAATATTGATCAACGATATCTCGATGTACGGCAACATCTCAAGCCTGAGACCTTGGGCAGCATGAGTGATGATGGCACCCACAAACACTTGCTGTCTCCAAGACAATTCGCACCGAATAGAGAGAGGGATGGAATTGAGATGTAGGGCACACACACACACACACACACACACACACTCACACACATGCACTCACACCCAGAAACACATTTTAATGCTTTCTTTCTCTCACTTTCTCCACTCCTCCTCCACCCTCCCCCTCCACCCCCGCCACCATATCTCTCGCTTTATCTCTCTCTCTATCTCTCTCTTTCTCCTCACACTTTCAGCCATGGGGCTGTTTTAGCTCTGGGCTTGTGAAGACGCATATGAAATGAAATCCATACAGCTCCGTCAACAGCGTCTGCCATCGCATCTCCAACGTCATTATGAATGTCTCCGCCAGAGGCTCCTGAGCGACCTAATGAATTGCAACCAAGCAACCAAAACCAACCGATGCGTCGCGGAGCTCGGCCCCGCAAAGCAACAAACGCGATTAGGAATGTGCGGCAAAGAAATGTGTGCATGTTATGAACACAACTGCATTGCTTAAACACATTTTTGGCATTTCTTTCCCACTGACACTTATGTCTAAGAGGGTGGTGTGTATTTCAATCAGAGCGGAGGATGAGGATGTAAGCACACACACACACACATAGTACAACTGTATTTCAGTATACTGAAATACACAAATACTAAGGCCCACAAAGGCACCACACATACTGTAAGGCCTTTTGGGTCTGCACATGTACTTTCACACAATATATACACAATGCGAGTATGCATTCACACATTAGAATACACACACACGCACACTTACACCAACAATGGTCCATACTGTACTGTATATGCACTCTTGCATAAAAGCCCGCACCCAGGGAGATGAATTAGAGTAACAGCAGGCAGAGGCGAGGCTCTCTCGATGGAAGCGTCTAGCTGTTTCAGAAGGCTATTTCAGTTCTCGTGTATCCACCATGTGTCTGTTTGTTCTCTCCGTCCGTCCACGTGTCCAAGACTGAGGCAAAGACGACTGGTATTTTTTAACACCGTGGCTCAGCTTCAACACTTTGTGCCTCTGTTCAGCATTTCTAAGCGTTTATTTATGTTTAGCACGGCCAGTTGAAATCTCAAGGTTCAGCTGCTGAGGAACAGGTATTTTTGACTGGATGCCGGCAAATGGGAAAGCGGGAAACCTGTACCGTGGATCTGCTTCTTGTCAACGCACACTGATATTCACATTTGAAACGTATAGTGATTGTCGTGCCCTGCTCCTTAAACAAAAGTGACACTCAGTTCGGCTGTGGTATCATCTACATCATGATATCCGTTAAGTCAGTCCATGTATTGTGACCTTGTCGCCTTACTAAAGAGTTGTAGATTGAATTGCATCCGCGCTTTAATCGAACCTGTCCCGCAACATTACTGCAGCCCACATTTAGGGTGAAGAGGTTATTCTCTTGTGACGGTCATAAATTAGAGCAGAATATTGTCTGTCAGGTTGCATTGCAAAAATTACATCTTTCATCTGACATGTTGTTACTCTATTCTTTCTACAACTGCAGAGGAAGTTAGAAATACTTACAGTATACGTAGCTTTGGCAGGGGAAATGGCTGCACTTTGCATACTACACAATTTAAATATTTATTTTACATTTACATATTTATAATTAGTCAATGAGAAGTTCCTAATGACATTAAACTAAACTAAATAGAAAATTCATGAAATGTGAATCTTCCCAGAGGTTGTATTTGTGATAATAAGCCCCCTACAGGTTAAACATGATAATTGCAATTAAGATTTAACTAGCTTGTTTAAAATAAGATATGCCAAAAATGGCCATGCCCCTAGTCTGCCTGTGAGTGCTGATGTTTTATTTTATTTTCAGTTTCAGGTATGTAGTCTCTATTTATTGTTCAAAACAGAAAGTAGCACCTAGTCATTACATAAAATATACAAACAAACTGGCATAAAAAAGGCATCATATAATAAAGATCAGAATTTGTACCGGTAAAAGATTCATTCTTCAAACAGACCAATGATTAAAAAGATCCCTGTCCTGTTTTGAAATGAATTTTATTAAGTTGTCAATCAGATTGATTCCACCCATCACTCCTCTGTGTGTGTGTGTGTGTGTGTGTGTGTGTGTGTGTGTGTGTGTGTGTGTGAGTGAACAGCAAAAATGCTGTTCGGAGTAATAGATCTATCCAGTAAACACTAGAGGGAATGTGAGTGAAATTACAGTATGTCATTCTGGTTTACAAGGATAAATTGATGTAGTTCATTCCCTTCGTAAAAAATACAACCCCTCTCATTTTGTAATTTTTAAATTTAGAATAATGTTTCAGATAATAATGATGAATATGATGAATACTGATGGTATATTGAAATCACACAAGCTGGTTATTGTGACTGGGTTTTTTGGACACATTTACTCCTTGCATCTTTCCCCATTAGGGCCTAGTTCAGAATTCAGAAGCCGCCATTCATTCCTCCCACTGGGCAAGACTGGTTCCCATGAAAAGAGACAATTGTAGCTGTGCCTGGAGGACGACAGGGGTGTGAAGGTGTGTGGGGGCCGGGTGTAAAGGGGGGCAGAGCCCGTTCACAAGGCCCTGCCATCAGTCCTCATTTCCCCATGGGCTGAGCGACAAGCTGACCAGAAAAGCAGAGAACAGAACATATTGATCAGGAGCTAAGAGGAGAACAGAGCCTGTCAGTATCAAACTCACATGGGGGAGGACAGGAGAATTGGCACTTGTTCCCGGTGAGTGCCAAGGACTCCAGTGGGGTCTTTTGTCTCCAGTCTGACAGAGGCCCCTTGGTATCTCATTACACGCAGTGCTGTCTGTTTCCAAACCGACTTTTTAGGTTCAACTTTTTCGGCAGGCAGTGTCTTCCTCTAGCACATAAGCCGGATCAATCCGGATGGCAGTTGGCGAGACAGGTTCAGACATTGCACTGTAAATGTTTGCACAAACATTGCACTGTTTACTACATCTGTCTGCGGAATGTATTCATTTTATTTTGTGAGTGATTTTGAGTGAACAATGAGCAACACATGCACGTCTTTAAAAGCTCATCAGCATTTCTGCAGTGACTCTAACAGTGGAGAAAATTGATTTCATTCTGAAAGCAACAACTCTGCAGTGTGTGGCTCCAGTAATTATTACCCTCTGAGAGATGATGCCAGGGGTTTTGATGGCATTCCAGATCAGCCTTGTGTGGTTTGTCTCTCAGATGGGCAAACCTTGTACCCGGCCTCTCGCCCAGGACTACGTTGGCACCAACCGTGACCATCTGTCAGAATCCTGGACTTTATACTCCACAGTGTGGAAAAACAATAATAACTCAGGAGAGGGGAGGAGAGGAGAAGAGAGGAGAGGAAACGGGAAGGAAAAGAAAAGGAAACAAGGGAAAACGAAAGGAAAGTAAATGAGAAGAGGGAAGCAAGGGAAAGAGGGCATTTTAATGTATGTTGTGAGTTAGCCCTGATTGCTGTTGTCATTGTTCTAACAGAATGTTGTACAGTATGCTTGCTATGAATGACCCATGCAGCTATTGACAAATGTTGATATGCAAGTGTCCACTATATGTTGTAAATGTAAATAAAGGAAAATAAGCAAAATAGAGTGGAATGAAAGCAAAGGATGCCTGTAAAGCAAAGCATATGAGGGGAGAAGAGAGGAAATGCTTGAAACAAGATCATATAATACTTTTGCTCTCATATGTACTTTCCAATATTATGGTACACTGAGAGTAAAAATGACAAGAAAAACACAATTTATTTATTTGCAAACTTATCAGAAATATTGTTGTATTGTTATTTCAACAAAAAAACAACAATACACAACGTAGAGTAAATAATTAAGACGAAATACAGGATAGCCAACAGCTGTGTCCATGGATACATTTCCGAATTAGTGAAGCGCCACCTCAATCGATGCCTGCTCTAAGTACCTCATGGATACATATCTGACAGGGCTACTAATGTGCGACCTGCTATTGTCACAGGGCTGCAATGATGAGAGCATGGTCGGACACACAGTGTGTCACATATGATAACTCTCAGGAGGAGGGTCAACTCGCGTGACCTTAAAAGCCACAAGCGACAGACATAGTGGCACACTTGAGAGGCTTCAGACAGTCTGGATCCTGGACACCACCGGGGAACAGTGGCCGCAGTGCCTCCCAAGACACGCGCGCGCACACACAGACAAACACACACTACAGGATCTCGCCAACTCCTTATCCCCATACACCCCCCATACAACGGTTACACCAAAAAGCACCTCCTGACCAGCCAGGCTAGACCTGCCCTGTCAAAAGCCTTGGTTTTGAAACAGCTGATCATCGGTGCAGATGGATGCTCACGGACGGATAACATCCCCGTGGGATGGCCTCAGATGGGAGGAGAGGGCCGTGCCTGATTCAGCCCTGCTGCCCCCCCGCCCCCTCCCCGTCCGTGCCCCCCACCCTGCCCGCCGCCCAAGGGCCAGCCGCAGTGTAAACACACCAGACACTGGAAGAGGACACTGACACAAAACGCCGGAATCATTTGTCCCCCTGCTGCGAGCGGCTGCCCTCGAACCCGCCCCGCCCCACCTCTTGCTATCATTGTACATATGCGTTCATAGCGCCTCCGCTACACCGCTGCCTCCTGCCCCATCCCCCACCTGATCCTCAGGTCTAGACGGTGTGCTGGGCCTGTAACTGCATATACTTCTACTTAATATTTGTAGTCCTATTTAATACCAGCGTCACTTTAAAGGTAGTATTTTAACCACTATTTTCTGTGTAAAGATATAGTGGAGTAATTGAGTTCTGAGCAGACAGTGACATCGCACTCTCTTTCGGAAGAGCTTCTTCTGTTCTTCCTTCCTAAATATGAGGAACCCTTATATTTATTTTGTACTTTTCCTTTGGTTTTAAGTTATTTGATTGCCAATATGGGTTACTATTGGATACCAATACAATGTAGCCTACCTAAGCCTTTGATTTCATTAATGCACAGACAGTGTGATTGGAATTTAACATTGGACCAATTTCATATAGCTCTATAATTGATCATAATATGAAATAGAAAATTGTGTGAAAAGAGATGAGGTTAAAGTAAAAAATATGACCGTATGAAATGCTGCTAATATCCATCTGTGACAGTGACCCGCACACATCTGGTATCCATTAGACACGAAGAACGCCACATGTAATGGATAGATCATGCTTATTCCATCATACTGTATGTCAGGTCAGCAGTCACTTTTATATACAGCACGTTTGGATAAGTACATCTGGAACCTCTTCCGTGAGTTGTGGCAGATATTTTATAACGCTTATTGCCATGGCAATAAACAGTGATTTGTTACTCATATCAGCAAATTACTGCTCCACTTCTTGTGGTATTAGCAAAAAAATGCTTGCCAGAGTAGCAGAGACTTGCTTGACTCTTGTTGAGGCTGATGTCGTTTTTACTTTTGTTTGATTTGTGAGGTTATTGTAGTATTTTGTTGTTGTGTACAGTCTACTGGCCATGAGCTGCTGTCTGAAAAATATTGACGTTTCGTGTTTGTACAAGGGGCTGACACTTATGAGTTGGTGTGTGTTGTGTGTGTGTGTGTGTGTGCTGTGTATCTTTCTCGTCTATGCATGAACCAGAGGCAGAGTGAAGCATGCAAACACAAAAACACAGACACACACACACACACACACTGTAGAGTGATATTTGCTCTCTCCCCTTTTAACCAGCTGCATATAAAAAGTTTACTGGGCGACACACAGTTCTGCATCCCTCAGCATCTACCCCCTTTGAGCTGCCATTATGCAAATGAAATCACAGCTCTATAAACCATATGTAAATGGGAAACACAAGCATGTCCGGACAAAATTACAGTCATAAATCTGATCAGCAGCATTCTAATAATCAGAACAGTACGTGAAGCTTTGCCATTTTGTCCCGATGATGCAGAGATCCTCTCTATTCATCAGGAAGATGTGACACACCAGACGTGTCAAATTGCCAGACTTGGAGGGATGATTGTCAGGGATATAGCTGGCACCCTCCACCAGTGTTGCCACATTCCAAGTGTCTTTTAAGTTAATTAAAGTACACAAGGGGAAAAACTCCAGGTAACTTCTTCTAAAGTCGATCGGCCATGCGTGGTTGAATCAGTTTGCAAATGTGCCCATTATGGATGCCTCTATTTTACTTTATTACAAATATGGCCAATACAAGTATTGATTATCTGAGGCAAACACTGCCTGTAAATCAAAAGGTTTCTGAAATATTTATACTTGAGGTTTGGGCAAGAACACAAAGAGCATAGAGTGGTGCAGGTTCACCTTTAGCGGGGTATAAAGCAGGGTATAAAGCGATGTACTGTATAAAGTGGGATTTGGCCTAATTTTGACTTCTGAGCTGTTATTTAAGTGATGTGAAAACTGATTAGTAGACCTTGGTATTTCTCCAGGTTTAAATTAAAAAACACAAATATATCACAAATAAAAATACATTTCTGTCAACTGTAAGCTTGCCCATATACAGTACACGGAAACCCATCCACTTTCCACTCCCCTACAGTTTCCAAAACTTCATACAAAGCTTTCAAAGAGGCCAATCGAAGCCAGTGGCCTACTAATATATGACTGTCTCCAAAATAGGTTGTTTATTTCTAGCTCTAAGGCCTAAATATATACTATTTTAAGAAATGTATTGAAAAACATGCCACAGATGTTTTATACAATTATTTATCCTTAGAAAGTTGCAAAGAAAAAGTGTGAAGTATGGAACAATTATAATATTTCCAGTTGTGGGGTCAGTTGTGTTGTCTCAAGTCCCATACTTTATATATTATCTGTTTAACATGCCATTTAGCCAGAAATCTAAGCCAGTCACATTTAGACCCATGTATGACACAATTTCTGGATTGTAACCAATCATCTCTCACTGATCATTTCACTAGCAGTCAGTGAACACCAAATGGAATGTTCAGACCCAAGGCTATGTTTAGACTGCAGGCACGGTTTCTGGACTGCAGGTTTCTCAAATCAGATTGCGTCAGACAAACACAGCGATGGAGGAGACTGGTAGCCATTGCGATGTTCCATGCTGTAGTCACAGCGGGCTTCATTCTGTCAAGTCAAGTCAAGTCAATATTATTTGTAAAGCCCTTAATCACATTACAGTCTAAAAGGGCTTTACAAGACAACATTTCACAAGGAAACAGACAACACCCCCTGAACCTTCTCACCCTGAACTGTGCAGCGCGAGAGCGTTGTGAGTGATGTTAAAGACACTTTTAAATCCTAGTGGCTACAGTAGCCAGACTGAGACACATCTGTAGAAATCAAATTGGAATCACATTTCAAACCACCTCCAAATATGGTTTGTGTCGGATTTGCAAAAATTGGATTGCATGTGATTTTTAGCTGTTCAGACTTTCAAATATCTGTATACAATCTAGATATGCCAAATATCTGATTATGTCTGGCATTCTGAACAAGGCCAAAGTCTGTCCTTAATGTCAGTTATTATAAATTGGAAATGATATTGCCCCTTTATGAGAAATGTAAGTGAGTGGAAGGAGTGTTGCCTGTGGTCAGCCCTTTCCCTAATATCCGCTGTGTATACTTATCATCTTTAAAAAGCTGTGAATATTTGAGTTCCCCTTATAAGCCTAATGCTTAATCCAAAGCCAATTAGCATTGCAGATGTTAGCCAGGAGATTAACAACGTTTGGGCCGAGTGTCTCAGCCATGGGGCGGTAGCCTATCTAACTGACTGTCTTTAGCCCTTGTGATGTTCTCCAGGTCAAATGACCTGGCACAAAAAAACAAAACAAAACAGAACAACAGAAATACATAAAGAAATAATAAATTAATAAATAAATACACACACCAGTGACAATTAAAAAACACAAAAAATCATACACAATCAGATGGCGCCCTCAGGTGGCATAATTCGATAAAACAGCTGTCCTAAACACTTTGGGTTCTCTGTGTGATTCAGACTGTGACCATGTCCCCTTCAAAGCAAGGTGAATGGCAACTTTCCACTGGTTACAAACACACACACACACACACACACACACATACACGTATGTATTATCAATTCATGAATGAACAGTAGCTGTAACATCTGGAGTCACACTCATGCAGGGATAGCTCTCTCCCCTCCCTTTCTATCTTTCTTTTATTTGGATTGACATGCACAACGACCAACTACAAAACTCAATGACTACAGTAAGTCAAATTAAACATATACTGACAAAATGGAGTTGTTAAACAACACAAATATGGCTGTTTGTAGGTGTTGTAAATATGATGAAAAAGTAGGCAATGGTAAATGCTAAAAATAAAGCGGGCCTGAACAAAGTAAACAAAGCACTGCGCTAGTGTCGTGCTAGGAAATACATACACAGACGTGTGAGTCTGTGCTAACAGCTAATGAAAATCGACTACACTTTGTCAAGCTTACAGGGATATATGTATCAGACATTCAGCACAAGTAGCTTATGTGACGTAGTGCTGATTATGTGATGTAGTGCTGATTATGTGACGTAGTGCTGATTATGTGACGTAGTGCTGAT
>JAODUG010077332.1:22359-33594 GCA_027564795.1 Aphredoderus sayanus
TTATGTGACGTAGTGCTGATTATGTGATGTAGTGCTGATTATGTGACGTAGTGCTGATTATGTGACGTAGTGCTGATGGTGTGTGGGTTGTCTCTTATAGCGGGTCGGGCAGTGTGGGTTTTAAAAAACCTTGACCTGCCCATCACTACAAGATACCCACCAGATCGGCTTCAGTCTTCTTCTATTTTTCAGTCAATGCTTATCCACCTGTTGTGTTTGGGAGGGTATAACGGTGTGGGTTGGGCAGGGGTTTCTTGTCGGTTATTGTTTGTGCGTTGTCATTCTGCCTGTTGTCTTGCCTGACAAGTGGATAATTAAACGCCGAGCAGCCTTGTTCGTCTTTATGTTCTGTTCGTTTATTTGTTTTGTTGTCTATCAGTGTGTCTTTCTGCACCTGTACACACTACCTCAACACTCATTCATCAGTACCTTGAAATGGTTCAGGCACCCACAGTTTCAGCTCGCATTGCCATCTAATAAATTAGAGCTGCAAAACAGAAAATAATCTATTCCATACTGATTTTTTTTCTCTATAAGAAATGCTCACTATACCAGAGAAAATCACTTAGCAGCATCGCTACACATTTATCCTCATAGAAAATGTCAGGATCTATGAAAATGCAAATTCAAAATGGCCCCATGGTCATTCTGTTACTTTCTTTCCACACTATCCACCCATTTGTGGCCTCGTAATAACATGAATTGATAAATGAATTGATTGGAGCCTATCCAAATCAACTTCTATACAATTAATTATACATATACACTGCTATTTTGTTCAATCTGTGCTGGGGCCGGTCATTGTTTTGATAAGATTCAAATCTCTTTTGCATGTGTGAAATGTCTGAGTGTACCTTTAATGATTTATCATGGCATTATATCCTTGCTCTAAGTTCATATTGCATTAAAACTGCATTAGAAAAATCCACAAATGCATAACGAGCCATAGGCCTGCACAGGCAATTATTGTAAGAGCTATAAAGACATTTATTAGAGCTGGAGAATGTTCAGGACATTGTCAAGGCGAGCCCAGGTCTTAACATCTGGCTGGAGTCTTTTGGCTAGCAGGCCGATGTTAGGGGGCTGGCATGGCCTGTACCAAGCTGACAGGAGGCTGCTTCCCCCCTCCTCCCTCACCCCCATCCACACACCGTACCTGGACCGTCTGTTACCTTCAAGCGAGAGCCCTCATGCTTGGTACAGGATCGCGCCCAAACATAACATCTGCATAAGTCATGCAAGATGTAACTCACACACACATTGAGCTTCTCACCCCGCTCGACAGATCCGCTTGTATAAAATGTTGGACTACAAAACACTCACACAAGCATATTAAGCATTTTAAATACAGAGCCTTATCATCCATATACATTGTACATAACCATGTATACATAATCATGTCTCCTTTCCCAGGAGAAATAATGACATGATTAAATGAAATATTATGAGACACATACTTGCATGGGTATACACATCAGGGCTATGGATAGGGATGTTTAGGTGTGATCAGATAATACTATATGCATTGCACACCTTAAAACACTACATTTACATCCATTGTAAAACATCAGTGTAATCATTTCAGGCATTTTCTGTATTCCATTTGATTAATTTTGATTATACAACGCAGCGCTAACTGCATATAAATGTGTCTATTTGCTTCAGTTCAGGGTGACTAAACATTTGTGTCTCTTCTAAACAGGCCATCGCATTAACATTAGTATGTTAATGTAAAATAAATGTACTGTAATGGTGTGTGAATACCAAAGCCCAGTCTGAGTGTAATTTAGCGCTACGGGCTGTACCTAAGATGTAATATAGAGTAAAACAGTCAAGGACAAGAGATGCATCAGCATTCACATAGCTACAGATGTTTGATGCTGAGGCACTTAGGAGACTAAGCCTTTCTCACTTCTCGTGTCTCATCTGATTTCTGTTCTGATATAATTATTCAACTGTTGTCGTATCCCTTTTGAACCGTTTAGAGTGCTGTGAAGTTGTCAGCCCACACAAGCGCGTATTCGGTCTGTACACAAACACACACACGCATCCACATACTGATGTAATTTTATCGTGCACTCAGGGTTCACATATTGGCACAAGCAATCATTATATCAATGTTTTCAATATTCTCCCATTACTCAGATCTATGTGACATTAAGCACACTATACCAATGTGCTAAAATAGCAAGACTGTCGCCCAGTGAATGCATAAAAAGCAGATGAATACATTTTTTCTCGGTGCTCACATTAGTGGTGGAGTCTGCACTACTTCTCTGAGTTAATCACAGCCTGTGAAGATGAACCAATGGCCTGTCTGCTGTAAAAGATGCTGAGAAACAAAGGAAAAGCCCCTGGTTAGACGAGCAACAGCACTGTCCTGTGGATGAACCCTTCACCACTTTTAAATTTAAATGATGTCGCATTCTCAATCAGATCACTTGCTTTGATGAATTGTCACATCATATGCATGGCATCTTAGTCCACACACTAGTATAGCATATTGTATTTATGCTTTCAGAAAATGGAATCAGACTTTCGTAATATCCAATATTTATTGCTGAAAGAAAATGAATATGACAAAAATGCAATTAACTCTTTCTTACAGTATGTATTCATTATTTTTACATAAATAAACAAAAAACTACAAGAAAATAAAGACATGAAAGCTTAAATATACATCTCTCAAGCTAGTGTCTGAAACAGGCCCAAACATTTTAGCACAAATGTGATGATCTAGTGTACAATAACTAACAAAAGTGTCACATTGACCATGTAAAGCACAGCAGCAAACACTTACTATTTGAAGTTCAGAATATAAATGTATTTTAGGGCTGTAAATCCTTCATCTACATCATCTGCGTTGTCTAATTTTTATGACATATATGGAAATGTGTATAAAACGCAAATGTTTAACTAACATAACATTGTACATTTTAGATATTGTTATTTATGCTACCCCTTGTTAACATCTTGTTTATCTTAAGTTTTTAATGGCTATATGAACTCAAATAATCCTAGGTTTATGGCATCAACATGCAAAGTGAACATCTACACAAAACATGTCTCTGAGACAGTTACACCCCGTGTGCCCACCCTGGGTTGCTGGCACCAGCCCTCTCCTGTCCTCCACGCAGGCTGCCCCCAGTGGCAGTGCAGCCCAGCTGCAGCTATGGCGCCCGCAGGGGCCGACTGCGGGCGCATGTCGGGCCGCGGCCACGGGGGACCCAAGGAGGAGCCGCAGCGCCGCACCGGGTAACAGATCACCCCCGGATGCCGCGGCACTGCCTTCGTTCCGCCAGCCCCTCTCAATACACCCGCCGGACGCGCGGCAGGAAAGGCATCGCAAGCTGCCGCGGCCATCCTCCCTGCCCAATCCGAAAGGAGGACAGGAGGCGAGGGACGGACTGGGGTGGGGGGGGGGGAGGGGGGAGGAACAGCCCGATGGTGAAGAGACGGGTGGCGGCGGAAAGCGTTTGTTTTGAGCTCGAGCGCTAGACTTCCCAAGCTCAGATGGCTGCAGAGGGATTTGCATATAGCCTTGGGTTGGCGCTGGCCCAGATACTGTCTGACGCCTTTGTGAGCGGCTGCCAGCATATTCCAGTGTTTGTGTCAAGGCCGGTTTCCGCGGTGAAGACAGTAACAGCGCTGGCACGCAGTCAGCGTTTATAGTGTTCATTGACGGGTTCTTGAACGCAGCCCAGAGATCTGTAGAGAGAGGACTGACGCCAAATGGAGAGTGAGAGATAGATGAATAGAGAGGATAAGGCAGCATTAAGTCATAAGAAAAGGTAGAGTATCGGTGCACGAGTGTGTGTGTGAGAGAGAGCGAGAGGGTGAGCGGGATAGAGAGAGAATGCACACTCCTAGGCAAGGCTTATTCTCCTATATGTCTTGACAGTAGAAACTAAACAACACATTCAGTGACCTGCACCCACGGTCCAAACAGCTTTGACAGATTTCCTCTTGGGGGAGGAAGTGCAAACCACGAAAGCAGAAAAGTTATTTTACTTTTTTTTTCTTTTTTTTTAGCACTATATAACACAACTTTAAAACAGGTTGCGTCATTTTGCCTTATACGTATTTGAGGTGAAAATACCAGTATTTGTTTTAACCCTCCTGTTGTTCTCAGGTTTCAAACGTACTACCGTGTTATGCCAGCAGAAGGCGCCCTCTGATTGTGTTGTTGTCTTTAGTGTCAGTGCTGTGTGTATTTATTTATTTATGTATGTGTTTGTTTATTCGTGCCTTCTAACACTCGTGTTGTCCTTGGGTTTCAAACACACTAACTTATGCCAGTAGTGCACATCATAAGTCTTGTAAGCTGTAGAATTAAAATTGTTGCCTTTTATCTGGCACAAAAAGCTAGTGCGTTGGGTCAGTTTGACCCGGAGGGCAACAGGAGGGTTAATACTGTGCTAGTGTTTTCTATCAAGTTCCTTTTAATGAAATTAACAAGCTGTGCTAGCACAGATTCAAATACTGCCATCTTTGTTTGCATGAATTCATTCACAGAGCAGATCCATGTTTCAAGTGTTACACCTAAAAAATGCAGTGTTTGATTGGTGTATTCTGACCCCTTCCAAGCTGGGCTCGCCTCTTTTTGGGGCTGCCAGACTGTTTGATTGTATTTATTAAAATGTGCATGCATTTTTTTTTTTATCACTGGAAATCATGCTAATAGCTGGGATACACAAAAGTGTGTGTGTGTGTGTATCCCACTGTATGTTCGTATGAATACTGGGCAAATGTGCACTCCAATATTCCACACATGATGCTCTTGAGGTCTGTAAGCCTATTCTTGATAATGGACGAGGTATTTATTTTCACTGTCTCTGCATATTTCTCAGGGATTTGAATAACGATCCCCTGCGGTGTAGAATCTGCTGACCTAATGAGCAAACGTGACTGATTGACGCATCATGCAGAACAACCCTTCATCCTCTCCTGCGGTGAATAAACACCGTGGCCTCATGTAAGCACATGTAAGCTTATAATGGATCATTATAAATTCTGCAATAAAAAATGTATATTAAATACATATCGGGAGCCCGGATCTTAATGACAGTTCCAGATCGAAAAATTCCTATTCCACCTCAGGAATGGAATTGGGAGAAATGCCAGGAATTTAGAGCAAAGATTGCTTCTGAGCCACTTAAAAAGAGTGCATTCTAGCATAAAATAGGTGGTGCCAGCACAAATTAAAGCAAGAATTTTATTATTAGTCTTTTTTCCAAGCGCAAAAGTAAGTTTTCCAAACAAGTTTAAAGGGCTTCTTTGTGAGAGTGATTAAATGGCATGCAACATTGAACATGAATAGCCATGGTAAAATGAAATGTGATGGCATTTGAAAAATAAAATGCATCGGTTTTGTTAATGCCGTTGTGTCACTGGGATATTCAGATGGGCACAACAACACATATGGCAGTGTTGGGCTTGTACATTTTTCTTAGCATTATGTATGATGTCAACTTTATAAGCTTTAGGGTCTAATATGTGCACAAACTATATGCAAATCAACAGTGAATGAAAATAGTTATTCCATTGGTGTGTGAAGGCACTGTGATTATAGTCATTTACCAGTCTTAACCCTCGTAATGTCCTCTGGGTCAAAATGACCCAAATCACTAGCTCTTTGAGGCAGATAGAGGGCGCTAAACCTAATTCTACAGCTTACACAGACAAATGATGTGCACTGCTGGCACAACAAGGTGTGGGTTTGAAACCCAGAGACAACAAGAGAGTTAAAAGGCACAGAAAAACAACATAAATACATAAAGAAATAATTAATTAATAAATAAAGACACACAGCAATGCCAATTGAAAAAAACACAAATCATACACAATCAGATGGCGCCGCCATGTGGCAAAATGTGTACATTACGTGGGTTAAGCACCTGTGTAGGGGTCAAAGGTCAATGTCAATAATTGGAACATGCAAACAAGTTTAACATTTTGTATTTCTTCCATTGGAGGCAACGTACAGAAATGCAATGCAATGCTTGCACTTAAATGTGAAGTTTAAGTCCTAGTTAAAGCCTAAAGGAGAACCCCTTTCACCAGTCTAGATGTCTCAACCTCATTTGCACTCGATCTTGAATTGGTCTCAACTCACTGTGGATTGGCCCTGACTCGAAGTTGATTGTTTCTTGTCTTGGACTTATCTTGGGATCAACTAAAATCGTAACTATAGAATGTAACTATAGAATGTGGGAGGGGGGCTGCTATCGGACACTGAGCCTCTGTTGTGAACTTACGGTATAACTACTGTCTCATTTACTGTATCTTGCAGATTAAAAGTGGTGGTCGTTTAAAGTTAGCATGGCTAATTGTGAACTGCACTTTTGGCCTATGCGACAATACGGTCGCAATATGGTTCACACCCAATGTCCTGAAGATTTTGGAAAGCAACTTTCAGGCAGGGCAATTTACTGCAAAACACATTCTTTATGCCTGCCTTATCTCCTGCTTTGCTGGGAAATGTTGTGCTTCGCTAAAGAGTACAAATAAATAACCTACATCTGTCTCATTATAATGTGAGTGTGGATGCTATTCCACCCATCTTAAAGGAAATCACAAATGGTCACTGTACCTGCCTCATTAACAGATTTTGGAGCACCAGGAAACTTCATAATGTAGCTTCAGCAGTCTCTGTATGTTGAGTCTGGGGTGAGTGTACAGTTACTTTGTAAAGTGCTTGGTTTGGAAAACTTACAGTAGGATAGCGCTTTATATCTTTGGCAGTTCAATCCCACAAGCCCTTAGGGAGGCACATAGCCATTTAAAGGCTGTGAAATGATGATTGATGAGCCATCCTCACAAAGACCGTGGCCCCTTCCACCACTTTGGAAACAATCTGTTATCCCCAAAATGCCAAGCCCGGATACTTTGTAGTGTTAGGCCCCTTAATTGTCTTGCATTAAGGGAAGGGGAACCATTAGGCATTTAAGTGACAACAGAGAGCTTTCGAAGGGCAAGTTGTCAAGGGAGGCAAAGACCTCATTCTAACTGGAGGTCAGAGGGCTGTTGGTCTATTGCAGGGCCAACATGCACTGTGCACATGGACATGTGGAGGGGGTTCTTCTTTCAAGGAGCTACTTTGAAGGAAATATTGACGGAAAGACTAAAGGTGGAATATTGTGCAATAGAGAAGAACTCAGAAGTGAATAAAGTCTCTAGAGAACATCTAAGGTCAATGTCAATGTTTATTTGTCTTGTATCGACACTTTGAAAGGCTTTTCAGTACTAGAAAGGCAAAACATTTTCTAATAAACAGTAATGAAATAATATGTTTATAACAATAGCATGTTTGAATGTTTTGAAAGCATTGCATTCTGCCATTAAATAATTGTGATATCATGTCTTATTTATAGATGAAAGGCAGACATGCCAATCAAATACAGTAAAATTGAATGTTGACCGATTGACCTTTGTTTAGTTTACTTAGAGTTAATTGTACTTAGAGTTAATTGAAGTTGTTGAAAAATAAAGTTTGTCAGCACAAACAGAAGCATGCATTTTCATTGCGTCTGTTTTGAGTGGTTACTTTTAATTTCCGGATGTAACCATGAAATGGGAATTGGCTTCGAACAACATGTGAGTTCAAGAGGGCTAGGAAATAAAACATTAATGTACAAAGCACAGTGTACTGGAACATGGAGCATTAAAAAATAAAGAAATGCTGGACATTAGCTTCTAAAAAGGCAAATAATGACAATTTTCTAGATTGTGGTTTTCAAACTTATTTGAGTTTGTACATACTGTATTTCAAAATGTTTGTACATACTGTATATTATCGTCTGATTTTATGTTAATTTTCATATTAATTAAGCCAACATGTATACACATGGTAATGAAACATTCCAAATCAATTCCTCAAAAAACAGAAATAGCTTGTTCTCGTTTTCATAACGGCGTGTAATTTGTGCTGTTAGAAACAATTAGCTGGCGGTTTGGAGAGACGCGTTCAGAGGTGATTGCACAAGGTCAGCCAATCTGGTTCCTGCATGTTGGTGTGAAGCAAAAGACAAAGCTAGTCACGTCGGAGCTCATGAAATATGCGCGGCACTGAAAAAAAGAAACGGATAGCGACAACCCCTCAAAGTGGATTTCACCTGCCTGATCCGAGGCCTTTGCAGCTGACATTTGCGAATGTAATCGCTCGGATCCTGTGACAGCTCGAATCTTTCATCATAATATCATAAGGTTGGGGGTGGAGCCAGTATGTTAACATGTCCTCAGATGATAGCGCAAATTATTGCTGCCAGCTTTTCTGTTTAGCCTGGTACCCTCTGCACTGCCCCATATGCATTATAGGCTACCCTGCATATACCTTATGAGATGTGTGGCAAGACAAGATGACTCACTAGTTTTCTGTCATGAATCAATCTACTGTGTCTATCAACCTTATCCCTCCATCAATCCAGCTTACTTGGGACGTCCCGACCTGAATGAGTTACCCACACATGCCGCACACACACACACACACACACACACACACACACAAACAAATGCACACACACACACACACACACACACACCTACACACACACTTTAATTCAAATGGTTGAGTTGACTTAACCAGCATTGCTCGGGGTGGGTTGGGACATGCAAACAAAGATATTAAACCAAATAGGAAACCCAATCCAGAGCCCCAGAGAGACGCTCGAGCACTGCCACTGTAGTCATGAATGCTGATTCATCCATTCCGTCTATAGTATTTAAATAGGGGGGAATGCTACGGGCCCGGGTCCGGCCGGGCTGACACTTCATCATTCTAAAGATTTCGACATGCTCAACGGTAATGTTAATTATCTCTTACCTTATATAAAACCTTGAGCAGTCAGCACAAATAGCCACACAGCTGGCCCGCGTTCGCTGAGCGGGCAATGCCATTAATTACCGACATGAGGCGATGCCCTCCCCACTGATTGGTCAGATGTCTGAGCCACAAGATTTTATTTTAAAGTGGTCCTATATGGCTTTCTACCATTAGGGATCACAATAAGCACAACAGCATCTCAGACCAAAACAAATGCACAGTGGGACTACACACACACACGCATACACACACACACACATACACACACACACACACACACACACGCACTAACGTGCACATGCGGCCGGCCAGCTAGGTAAACAAAGGAGTTCAGGTAACAAAACACACAGAGGGAGTGTGATGTCATTCTTCGCTCAGGGCACAACTACTCCACTATATCTTTCCATAGTAAATATATTTGTCGCTATAGTTGAAAATATCTTTAATATAATATCACCTTTAAGGCAAACAACAAGTGTAATGGCATCATCAGGTTGAAGTTATGATTCTCGTTCCCTGGACAACAGAGTACGTTGTGAACAGTGTCTCATTACGAGGCCTGCCTACAGCTGTTTTAACAAAGACGTCATTGGCACGCGCTCACCTTTAATCAGACACACTGACGTGAAGATGAATTGCATGCATCAACGTTTCACCGGGCAGGCCCGCGGAGAAGCCAGACTCCCCGCACGCTACCCTGTCAAACCCGGAAAATGACTTGGAATGATTTATATTTGGAGCTTGAAGTAGGAATTTTGTAACATTTATACACAGTGGAAACGTGCATGGTAAAAAAAAAAAATGTTTTAAAGAAGAAATACAAAAAAGGGTGAAAAGTGTCAGAAGTGTCAGTTTTATGAACTATGATTTTATGCTCTCGGCATCCAAGTCGCATCATCTACCAACATCCTCAAGGTGCCGTGAAGGTTTTTAAGCAGTGAGCACTGCACACACACACACACACACACAGGTGTTTTTCTACTTCAAGGGTAGACACCCTTTGTTGTCTTTGATCTTGTGCAGAGGATGAAAGACTGACACAATCAACCTTGAGGGGTCAATGAACAACCTGAAAGGACCTCAGACAGAAAGGACAGTATCTCTCTTCAGACGGAGCTAGTCAGGCACGGGACCACAAGCAGAGGCGGAGAGGGTCTGGTTACCCATGAAATTATAGCTCCTTCAAACAGTTGTAATTATGGGCAGGATGTTTACTGCTCCATGGTGTAAGCGCTACCTTAACATACTGACATTCTGTAAGCACAATCTGCGCATTTTGTGTGTGTGTGTTTTTTTTGTATTTTACGCTTTAGTTCGTTCATTTTTTTTTTTTTTTTTTTTTATTTAGTTCCATTCTATTTTGTATTACAGTAGTGTATTACATTGTTGCTTCATTGTTTTGAGTGGCTACAACTAGCTGTGATTTAGGTGTTGTTCATTGTTGATATTAATCTGTATGTATCCTGCAGCAAAACAATGGCTTATTCTTGTAAACAAACTGTAATCACCGCCATGGCTCATACTCCTGAATAATTCAGGCATTCTTATTTATCGTAATGACGGATTCTGCTGTTCAGCTAACTGCCAATTAAGTGAGCTTCGCCTAAGTAAGCTTGACGAAGGTAACTATAGCAACCTTGATGTGCAGGGGAGCTATTCCAGGCTTCTTTACCTTACCAAACTAGTCTTTTTGAGAGGCTGACAGTATGGCTTACAATATAATACAATACAATACAGAGACCCTGGGGGCTAAAAGATAGTACAAACAAAGTCCTCAGAGTTCAAGGGCCGGTAATTGAGGCCAGAGAAAATGTTGACCGACCACAGCATTGCCGATGTCTGCAGTGTCATTTTACTGTCCTGTGTTTGTCACAGATGGCTAGCGGTGAGCCTCAGAGGACTGTTGTGATGTGTGTGTGTGTTGGTTTAGTTTCAAGAATGTGTGTGTGCGTGTGTGTGTGTGTGTGTGTGTGTGTGTGTTGGTTTAGTTTCAAGAGTGTGTGTGTGTGTGGGGGTGTGTGTGTGTTCTTGTGTGTGTGTGTGTGGTGGTTTGGTTTCAAGAAGATGTGAAGAAGTATGTGTGTGTGTGTGCGTGTGTCTGTGTGTGTGTGTGTGTGCTCATGTGCGTGATTTCAAAAGTGCACGTGTGTGCGTGAGTTAGGAGCACGCCCATGAGCGAGTATGAATGTCTCAGAGCTTGTGGGATGGGGGGGCACATCGTGTTTCTCTGGAGGCAGGATGCCATCTCTCTATCCTTCCCAGCCTTAATTAGCTGTCCCGATAAAACGCTGGTGCTCACAGGATGGGACCTCCTTTCTGAAGCCAGGTGGTTGTCCTCAAGTAGAGTGCTATGCTGTGTGTGCCTTGCAATTGGGGGGGGGGGGGGGGGGGGGGTGGGCAAATAAAAAAAAAAA
>JAODUG010077333.1:0-12976 GCA_027564795.1 Aphredoderus sayanus
TTAGCGCCTTCTATCTGCCACAAAAGCTAGTGATTTGGGTCATTCTGACCCGGAGTACATTACGAGGGTTAAGGGCATAAACGTGTTCAGGCAGTATGGATTGTCATGACATGTCTAAATACTTAAACAGTATTTAAGAAAGGCTTGTTTCCAAAGCCATTCTATTACTGCATGCTGTGCTATACATCTAGAATCATTTTACTCTATGCCACATCTCACAGGACTAGCAAGACCAATATGAAATATGCTCTCGGACACCATTAGTTTCTTGTAATTATTTAGTTATTTATACAGCATTATGCATTGAGCAATACCATTATCTTTATGTCAATAATTACCTCTTGTCTCAGTGAACATACAGCATTGTGCCTACAAAGCAGATAGTGACATTTGTTTTTAAGGCCACTGCTCCTCAGACAAATATCCTTATTGGATCAGATTGGCTGGCTGCGGGTGGAAGAGGGCTGGCTAAGTGCTGTTAAAAATAGCTCTGTACTCTAGCCTGCAGCTAAATAGGGGTCTCTGTTTCTTCCTCCGTGACACCAAAAGATGCTGATGCTTATGCTCCCCTATGTTTCCAGGCTGACAATTACTGAGCAGTCATGAACTGCTCAGCCGCTGCTGTTAGGTTGTTAGTTAACCGAAGCCATGTTAAAATAAACTAAATGAGTTTAAAGTAAGTCAAGTGTGTAAAATTAAGTCTCTCTCTCTTAGTCACTCTCTCTGCCGCATACCTATTTAAGTTCTGTTCTGTAATATTTATATTATAAGGTAAAGCCAGAAGCCTTTACAACCACTGCATGTGTGTGGTATCTCTGCAGAGTCCCTGCTACGTCAGGATGACATCTGGATGCTGGACGGTGAGGATCCCCAGGAGCCCCAGGAGTGCCGCGCCAAGCGTCCTGACCACCTGGACTTCCTGCGTATCACGCCCCCCGAGGATGACATCATCGGAGACACGCCCTACTACCCCAAGCTGGCAAGCACGGTGAGCTGTCCAAACAGGCAGTACTGCAGCGGTGGAATAACACTAGCAGTAGTAGTTTGTCCACTGTTGCTGCCCTGCCCAGTCCAGTACTATACTGTAGCTTTTCCTGTTCTCTGACTCTGGTGCATGAGATTCCCCCCCCCCTCTATTCAGGCATTCCACCAACTGATTATTGCTTTCTTAGAAATGGATTAAGGTTTTACAGTTGATTGACTGTGCCAGGCGCTGGACATAAATCCTTCTTCTCACAATTCTCTAGGTTCATGTCTCTTTCACTCTTTCTCTTTCTTTCTAAATGGTTGATTTGTGCTGGTGTGGTAAACAAAGTGCTAGCTTCAGGCCACATGACAAATAATAATGTGTGTACCATCCAAATGCAACACAGTCACAGGGTGATAGTATTTTAACTGGATAATCACACCGTCACTAGACTTTATTCCTCTCCTCTGCAAACATGCATGCACTCAATTTCAAATTCAATTGGTAATTAATCAACACAGTGACATTAAAGAGTAGTGTAGTGCCAGGCCTCTGATTTCCCTGGAATTTATCAGGGATTACTGTCAGTCTATCCAGATCCCATAATGTAGGGTGTCACAAACAGGCTAATATACTGGTGGCTGATAGTGATCTGTGTGTGTGATAATAAAATAGGTCTTGTAGAAAAACAAATTGATTTCATAAAACACATTAATCACCACACCTCATACCTCCTGGCTTAGTCTACCATTTCACTCACTCAACCACTGGTGTGTTGACTTCCTTTATGCTCATTAATACGCAAATTGAAATATTGTTATTGTGTTATCCTGTTTAATGTGTACATTTGATTTTATTGATTTTATTATTGCCTTTATTTATTATTCTGAACCTAGACCTGAGTACTGATTTTTGTCTGTGTCATGCATAAACATGTTCTAGGAATGACAATAAAATGATCTTTATTGCCCATGGCAACCAGTGTTTGACATGTACTAAGAATTCTGCATTGTACTTGAGAGCTAATCTAATAATATACACAAATAAATGCTTGGCACACGTTAAACACATTTGTTCTACCTTTTTTGTATTATATTTTGTTCTTACATTTCACCATCCACTAAATGTGTAATTACTAGCTTTTTAACATTATAAAGAAAATATAACAACACTTTTTTATTTAAATGTAGTAGGCTAATTATGTCTCAGTCCTTCTAGATTAGATAAGTCCTTCTAGAACAATAATATAGTTGTTTTGATAAACAACACCTTTGATAAACAGCAGATATTGTTTCAGCCTTGTGATCTACGTACCGTGGGTTTTAGCATGTTAACTAGGCCTACGCCCTGTGAAGTAATGCTCCACTGGTGAGCACAGCTGAAGCAGACAAGACTTCCCTGTCTATCCACCTGACCACAAGGATTAGCTCAGCTCTGTTTTTACACTGCACTGAGCGCAGGGAAAGAGTGAGAGTGCATTTGTGTGCTACCTGGGACAGCCATTTTTGCGGACGTAATCAGACACCTGTCGTCTGCAGTCACAGGTCCCTCCCAGGCAGGGTGGAGAGTAGGAGGTTCTGAGACTGACCAAACCAGTGAGGCAAATATTTTTTTTCCCCAACCTAAAGGCTTTTCTCACACACCCGTAGTCGGTTGGTCTGTAAACCGAGACGGAGTGGAAAGACTCATGCCAGTACAACAACTCACTGACTCCACTCTCCTTCCTGGCACATAGACGAGGAAAAGTTGGAACTTTACAGACAAGATCGCTCTACTTTTGTTGGACTAAAAATGCTTTTTGAATATGAGTGGCCAACTCCCTCCTCCTGCTTTCCCAGCGAGATTATATGAGGACATGCTCCCTGCAAGTGGACAGCTTGTCTTTAATAAGCACGCCGGTGGAATCTCACTGTCTGGAAGATTTAGGAAAGATACCTTTACTTCTAAGAACACAATGGTTCCTAAAAAATACTAGTCTGTAGGTTTTATGGGGCCTGTCTCTTTATATAAGCTAGTGTGTTGCTAAACTGGATTATAGCAGTGTTGTTGTAATTGTTGCCAACCAAGAGAGTGTAAAGGGAGCTGGGGGTAGAACTGATCCACATAAAGGTCTTTTGTTCCCAGGCAATGGTAGAAGTGGAATAAGGGCAGGTTGAATGGCTGGAAGTGGAGACCCTTTGTGACAATTGCCACTCTTGGCTTTGACCTGGCTAGGTTTGAATCCATTAGTTCTTATTAAGTAAGGATGGACAGTGCAAAAAGGCCTAATGGCTCAGATGGACAGGCGCAGCAGTCCTCCAATTTCTTCTTGAATAAACTTACCAATGTTTTCACACGGGAGAGGTCGGCTGTGTTGACGTCCTTTAGGACCCTGGCTGATGAGGAAACTGGTCTTGCCCAAAATTCAGTGGATGTCGATAACGCTGTGCTCCAGTGTGGGGAAGATATGCACCTGCCTGGTAAAAATGCTGAATCATTTGAAACTGAGTCCAGCGAGCAAAGCAATGGAACGGCTCCAACCTCAGCTGACCCAGAACTGGTGCAGGTCACCATGGTGGAAACCTATAGCGACACTGAAACGGAGGATGAAGAGAGAAGCCTTGGTGACCCTGGCGGCGTTAGCCAATCGGAGAAGCTTGCCGGAACCCAGGTGTCCCATCCCGCAGAGGACAGCAATGTACAGAGTGGGAGTAATGGTCAGCCTCCTTCCTCAGACCGCTGTTTGCCTGTGTTCAGAAAGCAGCCGAGTCTGGTGGAGAGAGCCCTGAAAGACGCATCGGTTTTGTTCACAGCCAGGTCGGTCAGCAGGACTAATGTAGAGACAGACCCAGCCTCCACAGAACACTTTAGCCCTCTGAAGAGAACTGTCTCCAGCCCCATGGACGGGAAAGCTGTGGTAGAGAATGGGAAGGAGGCCAGTACTTCTAGGGGCGTAGATGTGGGAGCTGCTCTGCCCTGTACCTCTGCTGATGGAGATGCTTATACTGTACCTCCATCTCCTAATCCCTCCATGGTCCCTGGATCTGAGGCTTCGGAAGCGGCCATTGAATGCACTGCCGCCGCCACAGAGGAGCTGCAGGAGGAGGACCGTGGGCGTCATGGTGACGCCGAGGGTCGTCACTCCAACCAGGTCTCCCCCGGGGAACCCCACGTCCCAGCCCTGGCCGGCCCTAGTCCAGAGGAGGTCTTGGGTGGCACTGATCAGACAGAGGTCCCTGCAGGGCTCGGAGAAACCACCTCACCGTCCTCTATTCCCAAAATGTCTCCGGCTGCGGTGCAGCCCAGCGCCGCGCCGTCCTCCCCCCAGGGCCTGCAGCAGAGCCAGGCAGACGCCAGGACACCGGGCTCAAAGACAGCATCGCCATCGCCTCCTTTTTCCAGCGCCTCACCCCCATCCTTCCAGCTGCCTGCTCTCTTCAGCGGCCTGCGGGTTCTGAAGAAGGGTGCGGTGGGGGAGGACAGGGAATCGGTGTCTGAGATCAAGCAGAGGGAGAAGGACACGGATCTGGCCCTGCTCAGCCTGAAGAAGACGGTGAACAAAGCCAAGCTCTTCCCTGAGCAGAGCGCCACTGCTGTGGTGACTCCTGTTAAGAAACGCGTTGACCCCAAGCCAGTGACCGAAGCCAAAAGAAGTTTGCTCGGGCAGCTCAATCTACTGCTCAACATCGACAACACAGATGGCATTAGCAAC
The DNA here is from genome assembly GCA_027564795.1 of Aphredoderus sayanus. Classification (NCBI taxonomy): domain Eukaryota; kingdom Metazoa; phylum Chordata; class Actinopteri; order Percopsiformes; family Aphredoderidae; genus Aphredoderus; species Aphredoderus sayanus. The sequence goes on from JAODUG010077333.1 coordinate 4,659, forward strand.
CCAGAGAATGGCCAGGATCCTTCTTCTGAAGCCAAGGAGAAGGAGCCCAAAAAGGTAGAAGAGGGGATGACAGTGAAAGTCACAGCACCGGAGAACACAAACCTAGCTGGAATAAGGAAAACCTCAGACCTAGCCTATGAAGCCTTTAGGAATATGTTTGGCCCTAAAGTGGTTAAAAAGGAAACAACAGAGCCTGACGACCTCGAAGCTGTGAAGAAGAAAATAAAGAATGAGAAGGATATTCTGAAGTCCATCTTTGAGAGAGGTGCCAAGTCTCCAGGCAGTGACCCCAAAAGTCCTTCTGAGGCCAACGTACATACTACTGTATGTATCAAGCCTCACATGATATTTAGTTTGCATCTCATGCTGAAATGTACGCTAGCTAATGAAATATTTCCATGTAGATTATATAGATATCCAGTCTATTCTGTACTATCTGTATACATGTTCTAGAATAATAATGACGCCCTTCTATCTATTCCTGACATGGGCCTACCTGTTAATGTACAATTTTGTGCAAGCCTAACCTTCCCTGCTCCCATGCTTGTACTTAACTGTCATTTGCTTTAACATTAAAAAACAATGCATTTAAAGATTGATTTAACCTTATGGTGTCTTTTATACTTAAATTCCAGGTCCCAGTGTAAGTGTACGCTATTTCTAACAGGCAGTTGTTTTCCACCCTAGACGGAGGTCACATCCCCTACGGATAGTGAGGACCGAACCCCTGGGCGTCTCCAGGCCATATGGCCCCCACCCAAGCCCAAGGATGAGGAGGAGAAGGTGGGACTGAAATACACAGAAGCAGGTGAGAACATTAGGCTCCACGGTGGAGCTCATAACTCGAGACAGGTTTGTGTTTGTGTTTAGATTTCAGATTAGCAGTGTTGTTCAAGGAACATGCCACACCAGTAGACAGTGACACGCCTTGCACTGATTAACATTGTCACTACATTCCATCTTAGAATATTATACTGGGTTCTGCCCTTTGCTGGTGTCTCTCTGTATTAGTATGTGGATTATATCATTTAAATCCAATGAGACTCTACCTAATGCAGCTGTTGATGTCGATGTTACAGCAACATGCATTATGATTGTGTAAGCCTCATAAAGGAAAAACACGGTCTTACTGGTGGTTAGCCATGTTTTTCACATACAAATACAGTACATAGGTGAAGACTATAAAACTATGATTTAAATGATTCAGTTGCAATGTAAGGTAACGTTTCTTCATGCACTGCTGTAATACGAATTGACCTAATATTCACAGCTGCTGCACTGGATTCCCTGCTGTTTTATTTCTCAGCCTTTCTGGAATATTGTGCTGGTTTTCTTGTAGTAGGCTACATACTTGATTTTTGAAAGGCAGAGCAAAGGTCACTGATGATGGCTACTTAGATAAAACAGCATTGGGCACTGTATTGCTGATTTCTCTCATTCATTCACTACTGTGCATGTATATCACTACACATTTGACAGTATCATTTATGGGTTTTATGAATGTCATGATTCTTATTCAGCATTTCTTCTGGACTACTCAAGGATTGAGAATGTGTTCTGATGGACTCTTGCTTCCCTTTAGAGCACCAGGCTGCCCTCTTGCAGCTGAAAAGAGAATGCAAAGAAGAGGTAGAGAAGATGCGGGTATGTACTGACATTAACAATCATGTTGAAACACTGATGTCAAATGAGTACTTTAAGGCAGGGTGTCTTATAGAAGACTACTGTAGGTCCTTAATAAAGTAACCTTCTAATTGTTAGCCAATTGTTAGCAGAAAATGTACATATTCCTTTTTTGCTTTCAATAAAACAGACAAAATTTAACTTGACTGATTTATAGTTTAAAGGGTACAGTTGTCACAACATATTTAGTCAGAGCTTAGTGGTTTTAATGAATGTTTACTTTTTTTATCTGCAGTGTCTATAGATGTTTTATTTTGTTTCTTATTTATTTTTATTTGGTCTGCCTGCAATTTTCCCTTTACTACACAAGATGGCGCTCATTCAGCACGTAATCTTAAAGCTGGTGGCTGAATTGCTGCTAACTCCTAATAAATGTGAACCCAGTTTGACACCCATTTTTTGTTGATACTGTCAAGATAATCATGGGAAATAGTGTAAGTACCCTGTAGGCTACATATCACACATATTAGCGACACGTGTGTTTAGTCTTTATTTACAATCTTGCATAGGTTTAGTAAGTAAGTATAATAACATATATATTAACATAAGTCCTCATCAAAATATATGCATTAAAAAAGTAATAATGTTTGAGTATAGCCCTAGAAAAGAAACTACAGTATAACTGAAGGATTCCGCACCATGCTGCTTTCATATTCTTACTGATTACTCATGACTATCAGATGTACTGAAGGACTGGCTCTCCATAAAGAATGCCAACTCTCCCGGTAACGTGATGACAAAATATGAACAAATTCCAGGTATGCCTTATGCAAGCCCAGCCTATGTAGCTGTTATATTATGACTTCCAGATGTTGCAGCTCGCCCAGTGCCCGCTCCACTGTTTGATAGATGATCATTAACAGAGGGCTGACGCACATGCAATCTCTGATTGAGATCGGTTGTCTATCCAACATTACGCTCACTCCATGTGTCTGCTGAAGATGGCAGTGTTTTGTTTCTCACGTCTCTCTATGGGATAGCTTTTCATTTGTTTTCTCTCCTCGACCATATTGATCCAGAGTTGAACTAATACTTTGGCCGGATAAAAGGAACACACTGACATCTATACTGAGAAATGGCTCCTCTAATTTCTGTTGAACAATTGATTTATGGGAATTGTTCATTGAGTCTTGAGTTCTTCAAGCCTGTTGAATTAAGATGCTTCCTTTGTCTCTTTCGTTGACTGCTGTTATTTGTTATAGGCTGGTAGTTTTTGCTCACCCTTAAAATGAGGGGCTGGTGCTAAAACTCAAAAACATGTATTTAAACCACAGGAAAGTGGCTTAAATAAGACGTGAACGTGCCTCTTTCGCTTTCTAAACTGACCACAAGTTAACAAGGAACATGTGTCAGATTCATTGCACAACAATTTACTTATTCCTTACAGTCTCAAATCAATACTTCTCTTAAATGGTATGGTTTTTCATTGTTTGAAGTGTCTAATAAACACTGGGATCATTAGTTATTAATTATGCGGTCATTTGTAATCTATGGCTGGGGAAAATAGCTAGAATAAAAGTCGGTAAAAGAGCAAAAACAGTTTTCAAGACCCCATGGTAATGTCTCGTTTCACTGTAAAACATGCATTGTCATAAAGCAATCCTGCAGTGCATTACAATGTGGGGTCAGTTTACTCTTGTGTAAAATGGTCGTCCGGACGCTGTGCTCTGGCTGTGTGTGCAGGACGACCATGAGCTCCAGGTCTTCCAGCTGCGGGGTGAGCATGCCGTCACGGTGTCGCGGCTGGAGGGGGACCTGGCCAAGCTCCTGAGAGACAAGGGCCTCAGCGGGCGGCAGGACCGCCCTGAGCTCCGCGAGGTGGGCGTGTCTACGGAGGACGACTTAGCCCCCAGGACCTTCCGCAACGTGTGCATCCAGACGGACCGGGAGACCTTCGTCAAGAGCCCTGAGGGCGAGGTGGGGCGGCCCGCCCTGAGCCCCGGGCAGAACGTGCCCAAGAAGCTCAGCATCACTGTGAGCCTGGGGGGCAAGGCGGAGAACGGCCCTCCGCCCGCACCGCCGCCTCCCCCGCTTCCCCTGCCTGGCCCGTCTGGGGCGCCCCCACCTCCACCCCCACCGCCGTTGCCAGGCAGCATGGGAGTGCCGCCACCCCCTCCGCCGCCTCCTCCTCTCCCAGGCTGCGGCCCACCTCCTCCCCCTCCACCTCCCCCTGCCCCGCCTGGAGCCGGCCCACCTCCCCCTCCTCCCCCTCCGGGCTGCGGCGCCCCCCCTCCTCCACCCATGGGGGGCTTCGGCTTCGGCTTCGGTCAGAATGCGGAGAAAGCCCCGCGGAAACCCGCCATCGAGCCGGCCTGCCCCATGAAGCCTCTGTACTGGACCAGGATCCAGATCCAGGACAATAAGTATGAGCCCTTGCTCTTCCTCCACTACCTCCGCCTGTGCATGCGTTGTCCCTCCGCACACTGATAGCAGAGACTAGCCACAGTACGCTACATAGTCTGAGGAGCCCTGTAGGGATGCTCTGTACAGTCGTTGTAAGTGGATTATCCAGCCCATTTACAGTGGCTGTGGTTGGTTCTGGATGCCAGGTCAGCTTTATGGCCTTGTATTTCCATGGCTGTATTAGTGGGGGAAGGTAGAGATTGTGGTTTGCTCTCTCTCTCTCTCTCTCTCTCTCGCTCTCTCTCTCGCTCTCTCTCTCGCTCTCTCTCTCGCTCTCTCTCTCTCTCTCTCTCTCTCTCTCTCTCTTTCTCTCTCTTTCTCTCTGTCTCACTATTGCCAGTTGTGGAGGACCGACTGACTAGGCCACAGCAGTTTCATGTGAGCTATAAATTTTACAGTAAAGGGGGTAAGTTAAGGGGGCATTAAATAGGTCAGATGTTTAACTAAAGCTGGATCAAGGGTGTGATCTGTGTTAATGGTGTAGGGCTTGAATTATTGGAGGAAGCACTGTAAGTCTTGACATGATGCCAAAACTGTGAGCTCAAACACCAAGTACAGTTGGAGCTACATGCTGCAGAAACAGTATAATGGGAACAGACTTTTAAATGGGATTTACATTCAATTAAAGGCACAGCATGATCAATTAATGTGATGTTTGTTATGGAAAGCTTTTTGTAGGGTTATGTATATCATTTAGTTTTCTGAATAGTGAGAAATAGAAGGAAGGACTAATTTAATCCACGTGGAACGCCTGTTAGCTTCCTGAGATAAATAGTTTGATCACCACCAATAAGAAGACAACAGCCAGGAGCAAATTCCGTAGAAACACTTGATCTTGACTCTAATTGACTTACTGGCTTTGCAGTTGATTGTTCTGGTATTCAATAACAAGCTTGCCAACATTTGTGTTGTGATGTTGAGTCCAGATCCTCTCTTAAAAGGACTAAGCCAGGAGAGTGACCTGCCAAAGGTTGACCTCATGACTGGGCGTTCAAGAGAGGTCCATGACTTTAGACATAAACAGAGAAGCCTAAGATACAGTGTGGAAATACAACTGGGATGTCTTCAGGAACAAAACTCATTTGATCTCTTTTCATTGACCTTGTTTAATTTAGATGCTACTTCCAGAGGACTGGGTAAACATATTAAGCTATTTCAGTTGTCCTGTTTAGGTTAATATTATTATTTTGTAAACTAATACCGTAGTTATTAGTTATGTTTTATATTCTAAATTACAATTTAATAATCATAAAGTGGTGAAGTTATTACGACACTGTCCAAGACCATCATGGTATGGCTTAATACATTTGAATAGAAATTGAGTAATTATGACTAATATTTTCTTTGCAAACACCCTACATACACATACAAGGCTTGGCATTCCTTAAGATTTGTTAGAGGAGACGAGCGGGTTAGATGCCTTAGATAGTTGTCTTGTTTTTGGTTCGGTAAACAGAAAGGGGGAAAATGTAGGTAGCACAGCAGAGTTGAACTTTGAGATCCTCCTGACACATACCACCTCTTCCTCCTGCTCCTGTTTGCTTATTCCATGTTTCTCAGCAACCACTGAAACACAACATTACCTCCCATATTCCTCTTCATTTGCTGAAAATAATATTTGATGGCAACCCACAGCTAAATCGTCTTCATCTTAGCACTTCCTGAACTGTGTTATTTGTTATTTTCTTTTCCCCAGCTCATAAATAGTGAGCTTTTTCAAGGAAGAGTTTGCTGTGCAGTTTCACCTTGCCAAACTATTGTCATACAACAAAATGGAAAATGGAAATAAACAATGGACCTAGTGGATAAACATCAAATAAACTTCCAGAAATAGACTAGACAATTTGTTTATCTCGAGCGGAGGACAAATTGTACATGAAACTGTGCGAGCTGTTTCCACTTTTCCCGACAATGTCAACTCTGTATACTGCTCTCATCATTGCCTTTAGCAGATTATCGTCAGCTAGCCCCGGGCAGTGATGCATAGCATTGTGTTGAAATCCACAGTGATATATTTATCTTCTATCTCCTTTCCAGTAACAACACTCTGTGGGGTTCACTGCAGGAGCCAGACATCATCAACGCGAAGGAGTTTGAGGATCTCTTTTCCAAGGCCACGCTGCAGCCAAAGAAGAAGCCACTGTCTGATACGTATGAGAAGAAAGCCAGAGCCAAGAAGGTACAGTCGATGGGCTGTTCTCTTTCTATGTGGAAATTTGGAATATTAAGTTAAAATGGAAAAGTGATTCAGGGAGGAGTTTAAGGATCCAGTGACCATGTTGCTGGTCATATGTTTATCCCCGTCAGTGTTATTTCCTGTTAAATTCACTTCGGAGTCATGATAAAGTCATGAACCTTTATTTTATGTTTATGTTAATCATTAATAATCTTTCTTATTCTTCAGTTCCTTCACCCACCTATTTCCATTGGATGTGCATTTTCCCTCCTAGTCCAGACACACTTGTGGAAGTCCAATGCTGCAGCAGCAGGGCTGAGTCAGTGTTCTGGCTGCCCTGTGGTCTTTAAAGTGGCGTCCAAGCAGTTAAAAATCGGCCACTGGCCCAGACTCTCCCTCTCCAAATCCATACAATCCTTAGTCCCCTATATTCTGATCAATTTGTTAAGGCTCCAGTCCACTCTGGTGGCCTAGCGCTAGACTGTGTGTGTGGGTGTGTGTCTGCTTTGTCTGTATCCCTTGAACTCTCCATCCAGTCTGGTTACCCTGAAACTGCAACCAAAGTCCAAAATCTCAGATAGCCGCAACCAGACACCAGTCCCGCCAGCAGTCTAGGGCCTTGCTTCAACCAATAAAATGGCTTGACCCCTATAGAGCTAATAAGATACGAGTGAAAAGTGGCTAAACTAAATAACCCTGCTTTCTATATCGCTACTGTATTTGTCACAGCTTTTGTTAGTCTCTTATCTATATGATAGGTTGCTTCATGATCTTTGTTGTACATCTCCCATACGGCCTCAGTTTGAAAAGCCAGGCTGGTTTGTGCTTTGCATTGTATGCATGTTAGACTCCTGAATAACTTCACCTTACAGCCAGCCGTAACATGCCAGCACTGTGATTACAAAAGGAAAAGGTCATGTGAACGTAAATATGCAAAGTTGCGCTTTTTCCGGCTCTATTAGAGGCCCAGCTCAACCTCCAAAGATTGTGTAAAAGAAGAGTGACTGTTTACCTCTTAATTTTTTATCCTTAAAAGTCAATACTCCCCAAGGGGGGAAATTAATCTGAATCATCAACTGATGATAGCTCTTCCCAGAAATTCATTCGGTTGACCGGGAGTGGAGGAGCAGAGCAGAAATGGAGCGGGAAATGTGACAAATAATAATATCTATTGAGAGGAGAAGAGGGGGTGGGGGGGAGGTGGAGGAGAAGCCACCAGCAGCAGTCAGGGCTGCATGTCGAGGAGACGACAGGCCTGTCTTACCTTACACCGCAATATCTGGCTAGCCAGCAGTCTTTCCCTTCTGCCAATACTCTTACCAATACTAGCCCCCCCCCCCACACACACACACACACACACACACACACACTGCCTTCTCTATGTCAACTTCATGAAAACTCGCAGGTGTCTGTTTCTGCTAACGAGAGCCTAGCGTCATTTGATGCGCGGTGGGATGGGGAGTGTTTCACACACATTCGTTTGTCTCGCGCGTCCACTGGGGCGTGTGAGCGTCCACGTGCGCGCGCGTATGTGCGCCTCTCCCAAGTCCTTCTAGGAAGCCCGCTCGGAAAGTGTTGCCAGATCGCGTCGCCCGCCACCGCCCCGGGGCTCTGCTGCAGCGACTGGACGCGAGGCGAAGAGAATGGAATGTGTGTGTGGGTGTGTGTGTGTGTGTGTGTGTGTGTGTGTGGGTGGACATTATGTATATGAGCCCCACAACTCTACACCCCACGCTTTGAAACGGGTAGGGGAGGGGGGTGTCTGGCGCTGATACCTACATAAGTGAGTTAATCTGTATCATGTGTACCATCCAAGGGAAAAGTCAAGCCCTTGTTTACATGGCCGCCTTCGTGCCGTGAGCTGATTAGCATATCAAAGTGGAGGGGATGACAGGAGAGAGAGGTCCCCTCTCCTCCAAATGCCCGCACCGGGCCAGGCTGGGGGCATAATTGCCGGCATGTGGCTCCGCTCCGCTGGGGCTGACAGTCCGAGCAGGGAAGGGGCATCTGTGTAAAAGGGGGCAAGGGGGGGGGGGGGGGGGGTTGCCCCCCCTGT
>JAODUG010077344.1:0-12976 GCA_027564795.1 Aphredoderus sayanus
CTTCTTTAAAAAGTGTTAAAACCATCCCCTATCATACAACTAAGAACGAATTGATTTTAATATTTTTTACAGAATGCTTTGGTAGTGTAAAAGAGAGACTGAAATGTGTCTTTTAAAGTCTATTTGACTCAGGCAGCAGACCTGCTAAGGACAGGTTAGCTGGAGACCAGAGTACAATTGAATGGAGTTATACAGTAGTTGCTGAAGCAGTTGTTACACGTTAATGTGCCCAGCTCTAATATATTAACCCTATATATATATATATGTATATTTTAACCCTCCTGATGTCCTTTGCGTCACACAGACCCAACGCACTACCTCTTCGTGCCAGCAGAAGGTGCCAGTTCTAATTCTACAGTTTACACAGACATATGATGTGCACTGCTGGCACAACAAGGTGGTGCGTTTGAAACCTGAGGACAACAGGAGGGTTAAAAGGCACGATAAAACAAATAAATACATCAATAAATAAATAAATAAATACACACAGCACTGACACTAAAGAGAACTCCACAATCAGACATAACCAGGTGGCCCCATCTGCTGGCATAACACAGTAGTGCGTTTGAAACCAAAGGACAACAGGAGGGTTGAGACTAAAATAAAATATTTTGCTTGCAGTTCTTTCTGGTGACATCAGGTGGGGCTATGCTCCTCTAGCCCATAATGATGCCATGCCACTGTGTCATGGTTGTAACTTGTTACTTTTATGTAACATGTACATTACAGTATGGGACATGTTTGTGGTTTTGGAAAAACATTAAACTGTCAGTTTGTAATTACCCTTATGGTTTTCCCCATGTTGATATGATCAAAATAAGCATATGTGAAGGTAAGACAAGCCTGAGCAGTCTACTGGTATGTGGGCTAGCATAATATGCTAAGTGTTAAGTGAATTGTTTCTTAACACAAATCAGCATTAACAAATCATACTGAGTTTGTTGTTGATTAAACATCCATGCAAATTGTTGGTTCTAATATGAAGCTGATTCAAGTGTAGCACTAACTCAGGTTGTAAACATCATGTCAGGACATAAATGCAGTGGGTTTTCTCCAGCTGTAGTGCTCTCTGTGGATTGTTGTTTGCCTGCTGGTTTGACCTTATTAGTCAGATGTCTTTAACTTTAGTGGGTCTAAACTCCTCCTTTCTCAGCTTGCTGACACTCACATTGCGTAATGTAGCACTCTTACCTGTTACCTGTTGTCCATATGAACATAGGGTAATTATGCAGATTTCCTGCTGTGTACCAGAAAAAAGATGTTGAGTATTTCATTGTGCCAACTTACTAATGTTACTAGCTAACATGGAAAGAAAGAAATTGGATATGATAATGTTAGCTAAACATACTAGATAATTTAGAACAAATCTACATTGTAATTTGTCTACCACCAAGGCGTCACTGTGACAGTTATATTATTATAACACAATAGAGGAACATGCCATCCTACTTGTTTTTGACACCACATTCTTTAAGTTAATGATATGCCACGATGTATTTTCCTGGTGGACTGGGAGGATAAACACAACTTCCTGTTTGTGAGAAACAGGACATTTATAATGAGGGATATGCGTTTTAAGGGCTGTGGTGAGTGTTTGTGTGTGTGTGTGTGTGTGTGTGTGTGTGTGTGTGTGTGTGTGTGTGTACAGTACTTGAATATCTGACTGCTGTATTCCAGAGGGTATGGCACGCCTCTATAATGCATTCAGTATAGTCTTGCCCTGTCTTGGCACTGTTAACTATTCACTTTCCAAATGGAAGTAGAATGGGACTTACAGTTTCATCTTCTACCTGCCGTTTATGTTACCTAAAGTGGAAATAACTTTTTAGGAAATGTTTTGCTACAGAGCAGATTTCAGAAACATCTAAACAGAGGTATAAGTAGCATTCTCAATGTGAAACAATGTGGACTGCCCTCAAGTCAAAGCTGGCTAATGTGGCTAGGGAAAGGGAAGTTTGGGGTTCCCTGCTGGAGCTGCTGCCCCCGACCCGACCTCGGATAAGCGGTTGAAGATGGATGGATGGAATGTGGAACTGGTATTATGTTCTGCCCCAACCAAGCACTACACTAATTTTTTTTAACATTTATTTAACCACTCTGAGATTACAAATCTCATGTTCAGGTGTGTACTGGCAACAGCATCAACACAACAACAATATAACATAAAACACATACTGTAACAAAAACATAATTAATAACAACCACCAAACCAGCCAGGTCTAATAAATAACCAGTAAATGCAGAGACAATTTAGATGATACATGATTTCTTAAAAACCTGTTATCCCCCACGAATTTTAAAGAAAGAAAGAAATGCAGCAACAATATCAAAGATGCACAATTTCTAAAAACGTAACACTGACAAGTAACACACTTGATTTGTCCTGTACATTCTTGTGTAGGCCTATTCCGATCAATACCCTCTCACCTGTGTGACTCATCAGCTGTTAAAGGCTTTATGTCAGCTAGACACAAGCATTGCGTTTTTACCTTTTATTTTAATTAAACATGTATAATGATGAACATTTTTATTTATTTATTAATGCAGTTTGATTTTTGTAAACTAAAGGTAATGTAGGTAGGATTTTAGAGCTATACATTTAATGTAATTTAAAAGAAATGCTGTAGATCTGTCAATTATCAGCAAGTCAGTATATGTATATAGTATTAGTATAACCTATAGTTGATGACTCCATACAAGAATATTTAGATATTTCACAAAAATGTTCATGGCCTTATGGGCAGAGCTATATACACATTTACTGTCCAGTGGCATACAATAAACCCTTTGTTATGTAAATGTGGTCTTTAAAAAATATTTTTAATTGCAAATGTATTTTTTGGAAAATGACGTAAAAAGTGACGGAATTTTACAAAATCAGGTCTTACGGGCTTAAAAATATTAAATTGGCCTACTAATAGGATGTATAAGCCTATACAAAACCAGACATTATATTTGCTTATATGGAATGCTATGCTTTGGCTACATTCTCAGTTTGATTTAGTTGCAACAGACTTGCTATTGCATTGCAAATAAATTGAATGTTGTCTGTAGGGGCTTTTTACAGGAAGTCGTTACATTTAGGCTTAATAAATATATAATAAATAATAAACTTTCTGCAGAACAAATAAATACTGTATGTGTGAAGGTCTTTGACTACCTTGAAAAGCACTATAGTGTAATTATCATTATTATTATAAAATACATGTTCATTGCAGTTTTATTTTTCTCTAGAATTCTCTCATTGAACACTGTGCATTTAACATTGTGGAAGAATGACTAACAGGTGCTTATCAGGGTGAAGCATTTCCAGGTTTGACCTAAATAACTCTGGGCTCACGCCTGTTCACAGATGCAGGCATTACAAGTTATTCATGTTTGCTTAATCCCTTTTGCATCAACCTCTGCTATTAGTCCATAGAAACCTTTCCTCTGCTCTGCATGAGCTCTCATGTGAAGAGGCTCAGAATAGCTGATGTCATGACAATCATTACATCAACAGCAAGAAGTCAACAGGGAGAGAGATAGAGAGAGATAGAGATACAGAATTGTTTTTATGTTGTAGTGCGTAAGATCTACAATGGAATCCTTGCATGATTTCATCTGTATTTGCTTGTTGGGCAGGGTATTTCCTTATGCAGTATAGTGCTCACAGTATAATGCATGTGAGCACTTAGTAGTGTCCCACAACAGCTGAGCAGAGGTCACTGGGTCTTGCTGTTGCTATTCTCTCCCTACTACCCCCACCATGTTCACTACATAATACTGATTAAATAGTAGCATTTTAACCTATAGTGTGTTAAGCTCTTAGTTGTACACTATATGTTTTTGTTGAACTTAATGAATCTGGGCCATATTCATGGCATGTCATGGCAGGGACCTTGTCCCCGGGATGGTTGTTGGAAATCCTATTACAAAACCCTGGAGAGGACAAAATAGGAATTTCTATCCACAGTTTATTATGTGAGCACAAATCAGGGAGGGATACACTCATCCTCATTATTTAAATGTCGGCATGCTTTATAAAGAAATAATAGCTTGCTTTCTAAAGCACAATATTTACTGAACGACATTTGAAAATGTTTTATTTATTTTAAAGGACCAAACATTGCCTACCTGTCATAACTAGGCTTAAGCATTCAATATGTTACGCCTGTGATTGTAAAGAAAGAACATGTTCCTATTTTGTGTGTACGATGTAGCCTAATGCTGCTCTACTATACTTTTTGCATGTCCTTTACCTGGTTCCGTACTAATGAGTTTTAACATTTGGTTTTTAGATAATTGATTGGTTTTATAATTTCTAAGAAAATCTGCATGCATTTAATATTTGTAATTGTTTATTTTTATGCTTTATGTTATGCTATTAAAATAAATTGCTCATAATTGTTTTTATTTCGTGGCTCATGAAGTTTGAAGCCATGGAATTACTGCATCAAGCCTAATACAGTTGTGATTTTATGACAAAAATTATAAAATCATAGTTTCGCATATATGCTTGGTAGTGATTTCTTTGACAGTGTTCAGCATGGGCTTGCCCTTTTAGCAATGTAAGATGTAAGTTTCTGTGGATACAGCAACCAGTTGGGTCAGGAAAGGGCGGGTCACCTCAGCACACACCTAATTAATCTATAGAAGGCCTTTAGAGCAGTGTGACTCCTTCAGGACTTTCACTCCTGTGCTCTCCCTGTGTAGTCAAGATTCATGCCCCAGTAACCCAGCACCGTTCACACACTGGTGTTACTGTTAATGGCTAAACATCCACACCTCCACCCACATGCCCTGTTAGGCCATTTGAGCCAGCCAGATGCACGCCATACTCCACTACCTTACTTTAGCAAGAGAAAGGAGGGAAAGGAAAGAGGAAAGAATGATCTCAAACCGTCCTCCACGAGGGGAGGGGAGGGAAGGAGGGAAGTTGAAGCAACAACAAAAACAAAAAAAACTCCCCCTCCCAGAGAAGGAGGGAAAAATAAAGAACCAGCCCAATCAAGTCCTGCTGCTGGAATTGGATCCCTCCCCTGTTCACCACCTGAGATCGAAGGAGCGCAGCTGTGCTGCCTAGAGAGAGAGAGAGAGAGAGAGAGAGAGAGAGAGAGAGAGAGAGAGAGAGAGAGAGAGAGAGAATCTTTCACAGAGAGATGCAAAAGAGTTCTGAAAGTAAACCTGTCTTCAGTTTGGCGGAACAAACAAGAGACAAGCAGTGCTCTGACAAACGTATAGTAAGAAGAGAGAGAGAGCGGGTGAGTGATCGTGCTCAGGAGAGAGTCATCTCAGGCGAGTTGCCTGGCACTGTAACAACAACAAAGTAGCAAGATTACCGTGGAACTGCCAGGGCTGGACTATACACAGCACTGGTGGAGGAGCACATTGGAGCATTCATCCTAAATGGGGAAGACTGATACGATAGAAGTTTAAGGTGACAAAATAATTCAAAGAAAGTTCAGCCTACGAAGTTACCTGATCTTGAAAAGGAAGAAGTTTCCACTTCACCTTTAACCTGCCCATAAAATTGAAAATTTTGGAATTTTTTTGGATCACGTTTCATTGTACTGGTCCAAGGAGCATTATTTTTTTAAACATTTGTTTGATTTTAGGATTATCCACTCCGACCATAATGTAGCACAGACTCCTTAATGCCAACACAGGGGGACCCAGGTTTGAAAGTAGTGTTCCTGGAGTCCTGTAGCCCAGACTGGAGACATGTCCCGGGAGGATCTGAGGAGCATTGCCAGCCACAGGTCCGAGAGCGGTGCTTCTGACCATGGCGGGGGACCCTCTCTCAGGGTCCCAGGGCACACTCAGGATCAGGAGGAGCACAGTCAAACCCAGGACAGGATTGTTTTAGACCACATTGCCTCTTTGTCAATGGACATGTTTGAGCCCAGTGACTTCAAGGGACGGTTCATCAAGATCCAGTCTAGGCCCAAGAAGAGGTCGAGGATCTTCAGAGGTAAGGTGGTTGATGTTGGCTGAATGGCTTTGGTTCACACACAGTTTTAGAATAAGCCTAAAATGTGCAGTACATGCCCCCTATCAGAAAACACACAAGTCACTGTGAAAATAAAGTATTTATGCAATTTCTCTCTTTTGCTTTTTAACTATCCTGAGCCTACAGTGTGTGATAATTTGATTAACTAAATTAGATGTTAAATAAAGACTTAAAGACTTAAAATATTATTTTAGAAGTATAAAAAGTATTAGTATTAGTTGTACTACACTATACAGTAATACAAGTACAAAGTAAATATTTAAATGCATTTTAATTTTAAGTGACATTAAAGTACACTATAATATATTTGACTAATAATGTGCTTTTTGTGACTTATGTATTCCATTTTTGCTTAGACTTTTACATACTTTTAACCATACACTTTAATGAAACTTAAAATAAACTTTAAAATAAAGCATACTTTTTAGGTGTATAGTAGGCATATACAGTATATATTTCGCACCTTTCACATGTAACATATTTGTGTGAATCATTGAGTATGTTAAATGTATACTTTAAAAAAGTACACATTTAACATAATTTAAGTACAAAAACTAAAACATTAGCTTTGTAATGTGGAAATATGTGAGAATAAACATACAGTAGTATTGTACTTTTGACATGATCTTTTTTATTGTAATAATGGGACATACTTTTTAAATAATGGTTTCTACGCCACTATTGTATAGGTCCCAGTGTAGTGTAGGTCCCATCATACATTTGTATTGGTTATGGTGGATTCTCATTTGACAGCATGCCCAAAATATTATTTATGTATTTTCTTTATTTATGACAATGATAACTATGATATTAGTCATAATTGTTTCATTGGGATTGTTGATTTGATTTAAGTAACATAAATTATTTTACAGCCAATTCTATCTGTATCTATCTAATATTTTCTTGACTAGACTTTGATTTATAATCTGGTGATGCTCCTTTGGGCTTGCTGTTTAGGTTACGCTATGTTACAGATGTACTCAATGAGAAAGTCTTTAGACACATTTGAACTCAAACTTGTTAAGAAAATGATTTACTTATTTACATTGCATGTTAGTTGATCAGTGCTTGTACAGTGATGCTGTTTTACACGGTCCTAATCATTGGCACGAACACATCTGTGTTTGGAAAGATACTTGACCAAATGATAAAATCTGTGTGGTTTATAACATTCTTG
Source organism: Aphredoderus sayanus (assembly GCA_027564795.1). Taxonomy (NCBI): domain Eukaryota; kingdom Metazoa; phylum Chordata; class Actinopteri; order Percopsiformes; family Aphredoderidae; genus Aphredoderus; species Aphredoderus sayanus. The sequence continues at coordinate 7,170 of JAODUG010077344.1, forward strand.
TTTAACAAATATATATACGTTATTTCTGAGGTAATATGCCATTCCTATAGTGTTTTTTACAAGGCATACGCCTTGTAAAAAACGAGTCAGAGGAGCTAAGGTTCAGGGAACAGAGAAAAGGATGAACCTTCAGCAGTTTAAGTTCATCAGCTGGACACTGAACTTAGTATTTCACTTTCTGTCCTCACTCCAAAATATTTGACTGGAACTTGGCTTGAGCTTGAAGAGAATATTTTGAGTTGGGCAGCCTAGAAGCAAGAGATAAGTGGACATTAATTGTGAGTTCCACATGCCAAACATGTCTCCTAATAATATCAGTGCATTGTGTGCAAGTGGATGAGGCTACTTTGTGTGTGTGTGTGTGTGTATGTGTGTGTGCACTCTTGTTAATTTGGAACGTGACTGAGAAGTCGATTAAAACGTGAACTGTGACGTGACTTGATGTGTGGTATGTTTGGCACGAAAGCAATCTCACACACATTTCTCACAACTCTGCAATATGTTTAAGCTGCCCAGCTGTGCAAAGGAGACACCGCAATGTGAACCAACACACTGTGCCTTTGTGCTGCCGGGTGTGCGGTGTGTGGTTATTGTATGTGTTTTAGAGGGTGCTGTAGGGAAAGAGGTTGTACTGTATATGTTGTTCTGTTTTTAATTGTTGTTTATAAGGGGTGGCATGGGTTGTATCACGATAGAGTGACTGTTTTGGGTTATGTTCAGTGTAGGCCTATTAGGTGCCGGAGGGAGTACATTTCCCATTTCTGTGTAATTTCTTAATTTGTTAATTGAATGAAAGTTAATGAAAATGTTCCCATTTAAGTGGGATTGACAGTGCAACTAGTTTTCAGTAGCTACTGTAACATAAACAATTTAAAACCTTTTAGAGCCATATATGATACCCTGAGCTATTTATTGTTCTGTCTGTGGTCAGTTACAATATGTTGTCTACAATACATTGGGACTTGTCTTGGTGGGTTATTACAGCATTGTCATGATGGTCAAGCACTCAATACGTAAACGTAAACTTGATAGTATAGCATATTATCACCAGTGGAATGTCCACCAACAGCTTCTATGGCCAGATGTTTTCATCGAATGCTATATGCTACACTAAAGCATTGAATGCCCATCCTACTGTACTTGTGTCACACACGTCACAGACACAGCACGAGCTAAACAAACACCAAAATGTACAGTACAGTACCATTTTCACATTAAGCACTAGTATACTGTAAAGACATACAGATCCTCCTGGGACATTGATATAGGTCTTTAAGAGTGTTTGTGTGCGTGTTTATGCATGCATCCTTTTGTTTACAGTAGTGTGGTATTTGTTCATAACTCCAATGCAAGGCAATGGAAGCAAATGTGGCATATTGCTTCATAGACCAGCAGCATGTGTGACGTGTGGAGCAGTGTCTTCATGCCCATATTCAGACAGCTAGCCGCCATGTGTGTGTTTGAGTAAATATACAGTAGTACATCCACGTGTGTGTGTGTGGTGTGTGTGTGTCGGGGGGTGGGGTAAGTGGAGGAGTCACATTCCAACAGCTGGCATGCCCAGGCCCCTTCTCAGAATGTGAGGAATCCTGCCATATACAGTTTTCATGGCAGTGTGAGAGCCTTTCACAGCACTATGTGTATACTGTACACACGCTCTAGCTAGCTGGGTAGCTAGTAGCTGCTCAAAGAGGAAGTCATGTATTTTTGTCTCCTATGTTTAGAATATAGACACTATAGCTTTTGAGCTTTATGCAGACATACCTGGAAGCAGTGACTGCGTGTGCATGCATTTCTGTGGAAGCTATTTACATATCAAAACATTCATTAGTTTGAATAAAGTGTAATTCCTTGGACAGGAGGAACACCAACCTTCTCTGTGGGCCTATTCTGTCTTCACAGAAGCTCTATTCTGACATTGCTGATAGGGTTTAACCATGTGTTGATTACACATTCACACCCCTGCTCTTACTGCTCATGGTATTTCAACTTCAGTACAGAAGCAGTGGCATAGCTTCCTCCAGTGTTGCCTCAACAGGGCCATGATCTATGTCATTCAGGCCGACACTGATACAAAGTGGCAGGCGTCCTTTGAGACTAGGCTACACACCGCTTCATTCATTACGACCAATTACTATGATAAATGATCCCGCTCACCAACAAGATATTTTATTTCGCAAATACATAATTCATCATGAGTGTAATGATGTCACTAAATAAAATGAATGTGCTTAATATCATATTATTCAATAGTTTCAATACCTGCCACAGTAAGATAATGAATTGTTTTCTGGTACGTATTTATTCAAAGCATCGTTGTTTCTGTATACCCAAACTCCAGTTATACACCAATGCAACAACGTCAGTGGCTAATGATATATGCAGGAATGCCACACGTTTAACAAAACTAACAAAATAAAAAGAGCTCTTTGTTTATATTTGGTCTTAAGATCTTAAGATAGTTGTTATCTATTATAGACTGACCAATCTTTCTTTGGAAACCATTGTCGGCTGTTGAGCCTTTGCATGGGGCAATTTCTGTGTGCATACATTTCTGTGTACAGAAGGCCAGTGTACAATGACCTGGAAGTATGGCAGGTAAACATTTTTGCTCTCAGTTTTGAATAATTTTGGCTTTTAATAGCCTGTTTCAGTTGTACTGCTCTAACAGGTACAACAAATCTTAGGTGCGTTAAGCCCTTTGCACACTGCACTTGGATCTGAAGCGCAAGTGTTTTTGAGGCGGTTACTCTGCTATGCTTTCCACAGCGCCCATGGACTACCACCCACCACCAATCTCTATGTAAGTTGTTCATGATAACTGTTGCACTGCATTGATTGTGCAGTATTAATACTATTATGCATCTTGTACAGACAGTACATTTAGAAATATATTAACATATTATGACAACAATTCAGGCGAGCAACAAAGTTTTATAAATAGGATGTTTCTGATCAAAGAAATTATTATCTGTAGTGCTTTACCTGCTTTTACGACTATGATGTATTTCCATTACCGTGTATATAAAAGCACTTCAAAAACATGAGGCGAGGCAGAAAAATAGACTGCCGTTGGCTCCAGAAGCAGCGTCTGCCTCACTTGCATTGTGCAAAGACTCATTGATTAACCCGCCCGCTGTCCTATGGGTCAAAATGACCCAGTGCACTCGCCAGTAGGAGGCGCCAACCACAACACGGACATATGACATTTCGCGGACGGCTCCCTCTGCTGGTAGTCTGCTAAAAACCTTGGACAGCGGGAGGGATCTGCTGAATCCAAAGCAGATCCGCTTCAGCTGCGCATGCAGTGTGTAACAGGCTTTAGGGAGATGTCAAGTGAGGTCTGTACACATATGCCTACTAAGACACATTTGCATAAACATAGGAAACGTATGTGTATATGTATATGTATATGTAAATAGCACCACACGGTCACTAGAAAAATTGCCTCATTGCCTCAAGCTGCCATCTGAGTCATCTACATGTGTCCCTGACTAAGAATGTACATAGTTTAATCTGATAAGTCTTGCTTATCGTTGACTGATCATCGAATCAGTTTTATTTGATCCATAGTAATTCTGTTGTTATTATTATTGTTAGAGAATCGTGATCTCAATTCTGAGCAAGAAAATTGTGATTCTCATTTTAGTCTTGCAGCCCTACTGTACCTTATATTACTGTATGTTAGCTAACACAGGCTCCACTAACCTGCTTCACAGGGTGCGTGGTGTTATTCTGACATTGAGATGATGATTATTCATCTATATTCCTTAACCACTTAACTCTTAACATGTTCAGAGTAGTTTAGGAACAGAGCTTTAATGCTTAGGGTGTGTACACTATTTTGTACACGCTCAAAACATTATGTATGTATGTTATTAAGACGTTTGTATGTAGAGCTAAGACAATTGATTGAGTGATTGTTGAACTGAAATAACAGGCCACAAATAAACAAAAGGGGCCACATTCAGTTAAACATGAATGTGTGTCTGCCAGTAAATACATTAATATCGATGCTAGGCATACTGGCATACCTAAATGAAATGGACCATTCATTACTTTACCAAGAGTAATGACCTAGAACAACTAGAGCTACATCTGTTTTCCACACTGTGAAAAAGGCCTCTCTGGTGCTCCACACAGGCCAGGCCAGCCTAACAGACGATCTGATAACAGCGTGGACAAGCTGGGCCTGTGAGGAAGCGTGTGGACGTGACTGGGGACAGGAGTATCCCTGCCATGTTCCTTCTCCTCCTGAGATTACAGCCTAATTGTCTTGTCAATGTGAACCAGGCCACCTTGTGTTTCACTAACCCCCCCCCCTGCCAGTGCTTGTCTTTTGAGGGCTGCGAAGCCCCGCCCTCCTCTCTGTTCCTGCCTTTCTCAGTATTTGCTACTGCTACATTCTCTCCTCCTCTGTCCTTTCTTCCTCCTACCTTGCCATTTGCCAGTCTTCCCTCTTGTTAGTGGAGAGAGCAGTCAGAGAGATGGAGAGAGACAGGGGAAAGAGGGCAGTAGGAGAGTGATGGAGAGAGACAGGGGAAAGAGGGCAGTAGGAGAGTGATGGAGAGAGACAAGAGACTGGAGAGAGAGGGAGGGAAAGAGGGGCAGATGTATTATTGACAGGCTCTTAAGTGGTACATCATCATTAGAAGAACAGTAGCACCGGTCTATAACATTTTAATGAGTCAAGTGAGGGAAATGATTGGGCAGAGGGACGGACATCTGGATAAATAAAAAAATATTTAAAACTTTTAAAACTTTGAAAGAGCCTGAATATGGGTAGGTACCTGTAGGTGTTATTTACAGTACGTTTTAATAACTAATCATTAATAGCTAATTAGGACCTTTTCTGAAGACTGTGGGCTTGATTGACATCTCAGCTAAACCAAACATGGTTGGTTTAGTCATGTAGGCAACCTACAGTATGATAGAAAAAATTAGTTACCATTAGCTTTAGTTGAAGATTAAATACTTATAGTGATTATTGCTGCACTGTTGTTGATTTGGGCCTAGGTTTCTTTCATAGATATATTTGGGCTGTGCACACACACAAAAATACCCCATGTAATGATAAGCAATCCAAAAATGTATAATATTAAACAAATGTGTTAAGTGGTATAAAAAAGAAAAACACTAATTATCAATATTGTCGTGAGTTGAAGACGAGGATGGCTGTGGTGTTGTTGCAATGGCCTCTCTTCACCAGCAGGGGGAGTGTGGCATTGGCAGGAAGTCCAGAGCAGATGTTAGGATGGTAATGGTCAGTGTTCTGTTTGCTAGCTCAACCTGACACTGGCTCACTGCCTCGCCCTGCTGCCATTGGCCCAGCCTCATTCGCAGCCGTCTCGCTGGGCCAATTATCGCCGGGCGGACGTGGGCTTCTGCCGTGAACATGGACACGGGAGCTGCTTGTCCTTGTATGGCTCCCTCCCGCCCATATCCCTTCACCTGCACCAGCTCCCTGCATTCTGCCTCTCCCCGCCTACCTTTCCTCTCTCCTTCACTCCATTATTTCTCCACTCGTCTGTTGCCCCCGCTCTCCTTTTCTACGTCTCTCTCCCTCCACCCCTCTGTCTCCTCTAAGAGGATTGGCTGCGTGCAGTATTGCCTTCGTGTGTCACTGTCCTGTAAAACCAGGGGCGGGGTCAAGACGGTATCAGAGAATGCACGTCTTTCTCTCTCTCACACACACGCACACACACACACAAGCGCATCTGATCAGCAGTGGTAGGAGTGAGGACAGCCGCAGTCTCTCTCTCTCTCTCTCTTTCTATCTCTTTCTCTCTCTCTCTCTCTCTCTCCCC
>JAODUG010077355.1:0-12976 GCA_027564795.1 Aphredoderus sayanus
TGAGGCAATAATGTACAGCGCTTTGAGTGGCCAGTAGGCTAGAAAAGCGCTATATAAATGCAGTCCATTTACATTTATAGTAGGGAACTCTTGGTCGAGATGGAAAGCAAAAACAAAAAGCTGCTGTATGAAACAAACAGAAAAGGGAGGGTCAGGAGCTTTAAGGGTAAGGGAGGGTCAGGAGCTTTAAGTTTTGTTTTCCTGATAGTCACAGCTGATTCACGTGGTCGGCTGCCAGAAACAGCATGTCGAAATGAGGTCATCCTTTGTAAGGCACAGGTGAAGACGTTTGACGTGAGGGGCACAATCTCTCTGAGGTATAACAATTTAGTATTTACAGTATTTTTACAAAACATACATTAATGGACTTTGGTGGAAAAAGGCGTTTGGGGGATCCTTCGGGGTCTCCATATGGCCCAACTTTGAAAATAACGTATCTTTACAAAATATTGCATAAACAGATAAAGTATGTCGTTTCCTTGAATAGAGCCCTCTGTATTAACAGTGCCGTGACAACGCAATGGTCGTTTGTCAGAGAGTATTTTGCAAAGCTTGAAAGATGTGGTAAAATCTATCCATCACTTTGGCAAGTTATACAATACTGATCTTAGGGTGAAGAGAGGTGAATAAACGGCATCGGTACCGGTACATCTTAACCCAAACCCAAACTTGCATCTGTCCATTCTCTTAGCTGGGCTGCTAACAACATTAGCGGCTGCAAACGTGCTATCTCGTATTTGTATTGCCATATAACCATTTATAACCCACTGTTTCTACATTATTCCATATCTTACTGTTCCAGTGTGTATTTCACTTACGTTGAAGGACCCACAAAAAACGGCAGCTTATTTCAAAAGTTACAGTAGCTGTATTAATGAATGTTAGCGGCTACATGTCTAAGGCTTGATGTTTTGGTTATAGCCCACTGGTTTAGTTTGGAAGTGTTGTGGCGACACCTACTGTACTGTTCCCTAGCTATTGGAGTGTGTGGAGGCATGGGGAAATAGTAAACCATGAGTAGGCTACTCATTTTGAAAAAAAAAAATTATTTATAAAATATTTAATATTTATTAAACAGCACATTTCAGTGAGTTATTCTGCACAAGAGAATATTTCAATCCCAGGCAAATTTGTATCTGATGTCTCTCATTTTCTGTTTGAAAACAGCATCAAAGTATTCTGCTTCAGACACTGTTAGCTGATTTTTCCAGTCTCCAGCAATTCCTAAAAGAAATAAGTAAAATACTGTAGTTAATATTATATAGTAGTTCAACACTTAAAGATGAGAAACAATGTTATATAATATCGAAGTGTAGCCTATAAAGTTATAGTCAGTGATAGTAAAAAATACAGTTGACTGACTATACCTTTAATGGATAAACTGCACAACACAATGAAACCACACCTTTCCTGAGAAAATGAGACTTGCTCTGGTCCATGAATTCACTGGGAACCAGGGAGTAGTTGGACATCTTGTTCTTTTTCATGTTCTTGAACTCACATGTGTCGGCTATCTTCTTTATCACCTCTGGAGTCAATGATTTCGCCATGAATTTGGCAATCATGGCGACCGACTCCTTCAGGTTCTGTGATATGGAACAACACAGCTGCAGTTATATATTATCTGAAGTATCCAGGTATCCTATCCAGTTAATCATTATGTCACTGTGTTGCAGGCTTACAGTTAACAGTTGAAAACCCTCACCGCTATCATTTCCTCATAGGAGATGTACATTATGAAATCCTTCTCATTTGCATTCAGCCATCCTTTAACGTGATCAAACCATGAGCCAAACATAACTAGAATAGAGAGCAGTCATGTTATTGATTAAGTGACTTGTAACACATATTATCAAATATTATACATTCATTACCATTGTGAGTGCTAAACTAATGTTTTGTGTCTGTGACAGGTGATACATTCAATAATATTGTAGATTATTATATTGTAGACCAGAAAACTTTTGAAAACAACCTTTTCCATCCAGGAACTTGTGTAGGAACTGGTTCTGTGTGCCTGGGTTCACTAGATAGGAAGCCATCCCATAGTAGTGAAATGAGGATGTGAACACGTCTCTGGGGTTCCTCATGAGATAAATTACCTGCAGGTAAGGAAAGTAGTCTTTGATATTTTGTGTAATCCCCTGGTTCTTTTACATAACAAGTATAGTCCTGGAATGTTGCAAAACATCTGGGCACTTATAAACCTAATAGGCTATACAGTAGTTTACTTCTATTTGCGAAAGCATTTCAAAGCTACGATTTCATCTGAGGTAATAATATTTAAGACTACGATGCATTTATAAAAGCCTCCCTATTTGAAGTCCTGATCGTTTACATAACCTAGCATCAGATGCAAGGTGCACAATTATGTCAAATCATTTGTAGCCTAATTGGTAGAGTGGTAGGTAAGTAGAGGCAGAATTAAATGAAGCAAGTGAGTGTTGAATAACTTACCATATAGTTTACTTTTCTCACATTGCTTAAAAACAAAACCTGGTATTTTAGGTTATACTTTACAGCCAGTTCATTTGCAAACTTTCTGACCTAAAAGAAAGTGAACTAGAAAATATGACTAAATAGACCCCCAAAATAATTTCATGGAGCCTGAGTCAAATAGACTTTAAAAGACTGTCAGACACACCTGTTAGTCTTTCTTTTACACTGCCTAGGCATTCTGTAAACAATATTAAAATCAATCCGTTCTTAGTTGTATGATAGGGTATGGTTGTTAAAGAAGTGTTGCAACCCACCCCTCCCCTATCAGCCATTATTTAACTAGCTGTATTAGCATTGTGGTTTGATATTTGCAGGAGAACAATGTATCACATGTTGCCTAAGAAACTGCATTTTGATCTCATATAAGTCATACAGTTTTATCTGCAATGGTATAGAAATTAAGGCTGTAGCAATGTAGTCAACATTGGAGGGGACAAAGTCTGTTGGCATAGCACATTTCTATTTTATTTATATTATTTATATAACATATTAGGGGACATTTTGAGCACATCTGAATATTGGGGGTGATGCCCCCCCAATATATATTATGGCTATGGCCTTGCTTTATTATGTCAAAATCAGATTTTTCTCTATAAATTCAGAATGTGTCTGTCTGTAGCCTTAACAACCACCATGCAATATCGGGGAGCAAGTATGTAAATACTAAAATTATCTACAGTATATTATCCTATCTTATCCCTAACTGGTGGAATTGGTGGTGTTACAACCATACCCGGTCTCACTCTATATTGCTCTTTTTTTTTGTCAAAATCATTGCTTCATTGTTTCACCTTGAAAGTAGGCTATTTGCCTACCTTTGGTTTGGCTCTGAAGAAAGAGACTGGCATCATGTTATAGTGGAAGTGTGTAGCGAATATGCGTGGAGAAGGTTGTTGTTCCAGGTTGAGGACACGAGCCCTGTGCTCCTCTAGCCAGGGAACCCGGTCCCAGTTAGGTACAGTCTCAATGCAGGACAGATCCCCATTGCTTTGGATCAGAGGAACAATCTCCTGCATCCATGTCGTTCCTGCATTAAAATTATTTATCCATTTATCCAACTGTATACAACTGTATACTGCCTATTAATTAACTTTAAATAACTTCGCTTTGGATAAAAAAAAATAAAAATCTTCTGCCAAATGCCGCGAATGCAAAAAAACATGCGAAAAGGGACATATTATGCTAATATTTTGGGGTCTGTTAGGAAAGGCTTACATGATTCGCTGTTCTATCTGTTTCTATTCTATTTTTGTCATAGGACTACTGTACATTTCTATTTAACTTCCATCTGAAACACTGCCAGTGTGCTCTAAATGGTCAGGTTGCCTACTAGCTCCCATGGACAGCCCAGTATAATTCCTGCCCTGGTGACAATAGCCTAGGGTCAACATATAGCATGAAGGCCCTAGGCCTAGCCTATAAAACACCCAATAGGTTCCAAATATGTTGCTTCACTTTTAAGCATAATTGGGCAACAGTATAACTAAAGCTATAACTTGGAAATATGTTACTGTATGTTGTAGCCTATTTATTAGATGTATTAAAGGACACAGTCAACAAGGTTAACAACAGTACAGGATTGTCAATAGTTTGCAATGCTGTAATTCAGCAAGTGAAGCACAATCTGTTTGGATGACATAAGACCTCACACCAGCTCAAACTCACAAGTTGTAAGTGACCCGTTTCACACTTCATTTTGAATGCAGCATAACTTCACAGATGCAGACATGCAGAAAAGATAATAGCAAACTAAAGGAAAAGGAAAACCGCAAAAGCATATAGCCCCCCTTTAACCCTCCTGTTGTCCTCCGGGTCAGACCCAACGCACTACCTCTTTGTGCAAGATAGAAAGCGCCATTCCTAATTCTACATTCTACACAGACATATGTTAAAAGGCATGACAAAGCTAACAAATATATAAATAAAGAAATATACACAGCAGTGACAGTAAAGCGATCTACACAATCAGGTGGCGCCATCTGCTGGCACTGTAGTGCGTTTGAAACCCGAGGACAACAGAAGGGATAAGTAGCAAGGCTATGACTGTTAACTGAAAGTTAGGCTACTAGGCAGTATAGGCTACTAAAAAATAGCCTATTACAAAATACATCTGCCCCGTAACCTAGGCCTTAGCTATCACACACAAAATAATCGACAATTTGCTAAATCTTATCTACTATATTTATGCTTATAAATGCTTATTACTGCATACGTTTGCTTGATGCTTACCTGATTTGGGATAGGTTACAATCACAATGTCATCCGGGCGGAAAGAAAACTCCTCATAGTATTTCAAACTTTCTGAAGGGTGCAAATATGAAGGGAGATAAACCCCCTTGTACACTGTGTACAACTCTTCTTCTGTCATATTTCAAACCAGCCTAAAAACAGCAAAAAACCATAAAGCATACTTCTACATGTGTTGTGGCATGTATAGCTGTTGAACTCTGTGGACTTTGTAACTGCAAGCTTTATACAATATTTCCTCTCCCTCTCTCTTTCTCTCTCTCCTTCTCTCTCTCTCTCTCTCTCTCTCACTCTCTCTCTATCTTTCTTTATCTCTCTCTCTCTCTCTCTCTCTCTCTCTCTCTCTCTCTCCTTCTTCTTCTTCTGAATGACATATTTTATAACCACAGAGAGATGTTGTAATTAATAGCCAACAGCTAGAAAAGCTAACTGTTGTAATGTTGGAAGACCACATATTGTATTAGTATGCAAATGTTGGGCCAACTGAACCTGCTTTCATTTGCACACAGCACATCTGGGCTGGCTACTGACTGTTTTCTCAAGAACACTTGACAAGGGCAAATTGTTCTAAATCGACTATTGACTACATATTGTCAGTGGCTTGATAGTCTACTGAAGAAATAATTTGCAGACTACAATCCCAGAGCATGCAATAGCTAATTAGAATAGAAATACATTTGATTATTTCTTGGTTTTCTTTTTTCTTTTCATATATTTTTTATTTCCTGTTAATCATATAGGCTACCCATGTACAGTATGTTGTCAGGCCTATGATGTGCTAAGGTGTTTTTAATGTATTATCTTGTTCACTAAGCCAGCACTGTAAACTCCACATTCCTTAATGCAACACATTTAACAGGTTGTGACATGTTGTAGGTTTGAATATGAAATGCTTCATCTACTTGGCAACATCCTCAGTATACCCTTCAAATATAGCTATTGTGCTAATGAAAATAAAATAAATGCATCAAAACAATTGTTAAGATGAGTTACATACTGTAACTTGACAGATATTATTAAATGTTTTAGACGGCAACATTTGTATGTTGCCGTGAACTTGTGTTCATTTTGAATAGTGTTGAAAATACTTTCATTGTGATAAGTGCACTTGGGCCAACAATAGTCTCTCATTACACTGCTGTGCTCATCATTTGGTGTGCAAAGCCTTTGTCAGAGGCCAGTTTGATCGGGCCACCAGGAATCTTGGCCTGTCCCCTGAAGACTGGATCAGCTCTTTACCACTAAACAGAAGAAAGATCATTATAAACATTATTATATTTTTTGCCATGAAATGCCTTCTTATACACGTTAATCAATTGAGACAATGGTCCATCAATATGGGTTGTGATTATCAGATGTTGGCGTGCAGTTGAACCAAAGTCCTTCTAGACAATATACTGTCTGGTTTAACCCACCGGCTATAATCCAGGCCAAGCAGGCTGACTCCGTTAACAGCCAGGATTTGGTCTCCTGATATAAGCTTGGCACAGTGCGCTGCCGGAGAGTCTGGCAGCACCGCCCGGACGAAGATGCCGTTCATCCTCAGCGGAGTGTCCTTGAACATTGAAGAGGCCATGTTGTCACACGCTAACTTTCAGTATAGAAAGCTACATTATGACACATAGGTAACTTGTGAGAGTTTGGCCAGCAGGAGGCAGTGCAATATCAACAAAAACAGACACTGTAACTAAACATGCCTTATACTTATTTACAGTGGGCAGTAAATACAGTACAGCTAGTACTGTATTTACTGTAAAGAGTCAACACCCTAAATTGTGTTTTTTGAGCTGTAAATTAAATAACTGATCTGTGATGAGACACATCAATGCTGGTGATAGTAATTCTCAGACCACACCTCAGAACAAAATCTTAGCCTTAGCATGTGTGTGGCGGAGCTGAAGGGAGAGGTCTTTGTGTTTTGAATTAGTTCAAATATGAACAAGCTCTTTCCAGAGACTGACTATACCTTTAAGTTACGACCCAAAATCATTTATTGTCAAACAATACTTTATTAAATAATAATAATTATAATATGTGGCTAATTAATACTATAACGTAATAAATATTATAGTGTGGCTTGGGAAAGGGAAGTTTGGGGTTCCCTGCTGGAGCTGCTGCCCCCGCGACCAGACTCCGGACAAGCGGATGAGGACAGATGGATAGAATAATTATTATAATAATAATTAATAATTACATTTTCAAACCATTATCATTTATTTCACAAAACAGTATGTACAGTCCCATAGTGTCTTTGTCTTTAAAAACATGAAACAAAACTACAATATGAATAGTGCAGTACTGCAGTATATTTATAACTTTCAAAATAAAATAAAAGAGCACATCATAAGTTGGGTACATTTGGGTAAAATATATTTTGCCAAAGAACACGTCCACAATCCACCCCACACTAGCTCCTGGCCCATTTGGGTAATTTGCCCTTTGGTTTACAATAGTGGTTATGATCGAAACCTTATCGTAAGCAAACATGCAGTATTATATCACATACACTTAAGGCTTGTGATAGGGGTGTCCATTCCAAAACCATGGACATTAATATTGAGTTTCCGCCCTCTCTCTTCTAGGAACGTTTCCCACGTTAGCGGCAGAACTGCTTCTACTGTAGGTCTGTCAAGTTATCACTGAGTGAAAAGGCAACCTTCTTAGTTTGTAGAGATGGCTGGTTGGCAGACACAGCGGTGGACACGGGCGCGGCCTGAGTCTTAACCATTCCGCAGCCTAAAAGACATCGGGCAATCGCTCTGGTCTATATGAGAATCTTTGAATGAGCTGTGTACTGTGAGGCAATTCTTCTGGGTGCAGTACCGCCCATCGCCACACAACACGGATGCTTCAAGCCTAGAGTCAGACCCTGCCCGCCTGGTGAACTGAACGTTGAGCTGGCTGTGAAGTGTGAACTTCCACAACACTGCTAATAAGGCCATCAAGTGTTCCAGTAATCTGATGTAAACCCCAATGTAGTTACCAGGTACTGTACAAGTACTGACAATGGCCAGGGCTGTTGACACAGCATCCGATGGTACAGTATATGGAGAACATGCTTTTTCTATTATTCACTCACCCTGGCGTCCGCCAGAGCAAGGCCAAGGCCCTGTTCACCCCGCTGCAGCTCCAGGATGAAAACCTCTTGGTCACCGCTGCCCTCCTCCTCCTCCTGTGACTCCACTATTCTCCTCATGCCGCAGTCCCTTCTCATACAGTCTGCTGTCAGAGCAGCCAGGCATTCAGACACCAGTCCACCTGAGGGGGCAAATGGGAATGTATTGACTAGTTGTACTGACCATTTCTAGCTCCAGCCTTTCCGCTTCGTGGTTAGAATTCACACCCATATAGTGTGGGACAGCTTGTTGACTAATGCTTATATGTAGTGGTTCTTTCTGGATGACCAACCCCAGTCATATCAACCATAACAACCGAAACGAAAAATGGAGAAAGTACCGGTATATGTTGAGAAATTGGTTAGTTTGTTTCGTAACACAATTATATGTCAGTCAAACATACCTCTTGTGACCTGCAGGAGGTTGGCTTGAGAGAAATATATTGGGTAAAGTGTATTATGTGTTGAATAGTAACAATTGAATGGCTTTCAAAGAGGTTTTAGGTAGCTTTAGTATGTTGCTGCACCAGAAACAGCCCAACATTTCCCTCACAGCACTTTTACTGGTGCCACGTCTGGGTGCATGCTGCCTTCCTACAGACGGCCCCGCCTGTTGGAGTAGGTGAGGTGGCTGCAGTGTCACCATCCCTCCATGTGTGTGGAGCAAGCAGGTGGCTCTGATCACCTACTCAGCCACCTCTGGAGACACGCCCAGGCAACCCCCCCGCTGTGCTGCCACTATTCCACCATTCCCCGGGCACGTGAGAGTCGGAAGCTCAAACCTGTCCTCCCTCCGGTGCTGTGGCCAGGATGTAGCGGCGCAGAGGTAGTGCTCCCCCGCGTAGAGAATCAGACACGCTGAAGCATAAGGGGCCCTAGTGTGCGTCGCCAGAGCGTCCTTGAGGTATCGCAGAGTGAGCTTTAAGGGCCCTGCGCTAACCAGCCCACCATAGTTACACACCCACAAACGCCGGTGGAAGCTGACATTCTCATCCCCTCCCACTTCAAAAGCCAGGCGGGAGCCAGTGTGTCCATCTGGACTGGAAATGTTGCAGTAGTTGTTATGGAGCCATCAGCTTTTTGTCCTACAGTACATGAAGAGTGCCCAGGCCAGCGCTTTAAGTCCAAGGTGTGACCACGGCCTTACGTAGAACAGTCAATGCAAAGGCTTCCATCAGTGGGCAACAGACTGCATCATTGTATCACGACAGAAGCAAATCCCTTACTGACTTACATAGGTGAAGAGTATTATGTTACCTTCCTCATGGAGCTCCATCACAGAGCTCCAGCAAGCCTGGTCAGGCCACAAGCCTCCGCCTGCCCTGGCCCAGTCCTCCTCGCGCTCCTTCCCCAGCTCGGCCAGCTCCAGGCTGTGGGGGGTGTTGGGTGGGGTGAGGAGACAGGACGGGTCTGTGGCGGCCCTCCCCGGCCCCACAGCCTCTACGCCCATCGCCTGAAGCTCCAGCGTCCTCAGCTTCTGGGACAGAAGGTCAAAGTCATGGCGGCCAGGGGAGCAGGGAGGGGATGGGGGCCAGGTGGAGGCGGCAGGAGAAAAGGTGAAGGGGCTGGGGACTGTGGCCTGAGGCAGGACCACCTCAGCCGCTGATGGAGCCAGCTCCTCCAGGCTGGCTTTTGGAAGGACGTCCATCTTGATACGCTTCGCTGCCGTGGCGACCAGACAGCACTGGACATGTGGAACAGAGCATAGCTCATCACTGACTGCATGAACACACACTTCTGTTTGGAAGCTTAGAATAACAACTCATTAAGAATACAACCATGTATACACAGATTTGAATGCTGACACATTCCGAATATGTAACATTATAAATGTGTAATGTTGATATAATATCTTAACACAATGCGAGTTTGGAATATATTACAAATCACAGTGGAATATGAGCGCATGAAAATGTAATGTAAAACAGCATTATTATTATAGAGTTGACAGTGGCGCGGTGGGTAGGTCGGGGTGAGAAGTCGCTGGTTTGAATCCCGCTACCTCCTGAGCAAGTGTGGAGGTGTCCTTGAGCAAGACACCTAACCCTAGCTGCTCCTGGTGGTCAGGTGTCTCCTTGCATGGCTGACACTGCCATCAGTGTATGAATGTGTGTGAATGGTGAATGTGAGGCAATCCTGTACAGTGCTTTGAGTGGCCGGAAGGCTGGAAAAGCGCTGTATAAATGCAGTCCATTTATTTACCATTATTTTATTATTTGTGACCTTACTGCTATATGTTTTACTTTTGCATTCCCAAAAGTGGTGTCCTCATTGAGTTTTGAGTCAGAGAGGACAGAGATGATATCGTGGAGCCTGTCCAGCTGTTTCCGCAGGGCTGTGTCTGTGACTGGCTTGCTCGTGTCAAGGTGATAACCCCCGCCAGGCAGAACTAGAGGATGGTGGGTGTCAAAGCTCTCCAGGACGTCGGCTAATAACACAAAGAAATCAAATGAGTGATGGAAGCTACCGACTTCTGAGACACATGTTCATGATTGTAATGTTTGGGTATTGCCAGATCAGCAACAGTGCAGTGTCCTTTACACATATCAAGTAGTCTACAGTACATTTAGAGTAATATGAGTTTAACCTACGAAAACCTAGCTAATTAAACCTTTTCATTTGATTACGTACTGTATACTGTGTTTGCCTTCCATCTTTGTTACGGCACACATATGAAGGGTGTATATTTTAAAAGTAAAGAAGGGCATGGTAAGCAGTGCTCGCTGTGTTAACCCATAAGGCTAGAATTGGCACAGCAGCACCTTTGCCAGTGGGTGTCAGTATACAGTAGTCCCAGGCCTGGGGGAGACCACTGCCATGACTAACTCAACATGGTGTACTGTAAGTGGAACTGGGCGTCTCACCCGTGCTGAGCGCTGCAGACTGTTCTTGTGTGCATGGAGCCCAGGTGTGTGGGCAGGGAGCTGCAGGGCTGTAATGGCTCAGCAGGTAGTGGAGCTGGGCTGGGCTCAGCCAGGGGTAGGCAACGCGCAGGGACGCCCAGGGAGCCTGCACACATGCGCGCGCACACACACACACGCACACATGCCATCAAACTCCTGTTTGACAGGTCTTAAGTGGAGTGTGTCAGTCATGGTGCACTTTAAAACCTCCAGGTTGAAGGTGGTTAGAAAAGCCCACATGCACAAGCATGCACATGTTCACATGCCTCGTTGCTGAACTGACAAAGGGCTGGCAATCTCTCACACAACACCACAGTCATTATGGTCTGGTGGGGGATACATAGTGTAATTCTATTATATGCAGTATGACATACGATACCCCTGTGCCTGTAGAAAACATAGTTTACTACACATTAAAGCAATACCGTTATGGCTTAAAACTCTAATCTCCCCGTTAATGTTTGATGAAAGGGAGCCGCGCCCTGGGGAGGGGGGGGTACTGTCACGCCGACGTCTCAGGGTGTGGCGGTGCCTGCCGACCGGAGTACTGGTAGCCGGCCTGATTGACAGGAGGCAATCAGGGCACTCCGCACCGGTGACTCGTTATGTCATTATCCCCTGTGTATTTAAGTTGATCCTTGTTGTGTTGCCCCTCACTGGTTATTATGTATGCCAGCCTTACTGCTTGTGTGTAGCATATTCTTGTATCTTTACCTTTGTTCATTATACGTCTTGTTTTACCTTATTTTAGTTACCGTGTGTCCCTATGCATTACACAAGCCATCCTGAAACCATTACATCCTCTGTGGTCCCTTCCCAAGGTTCCTTCAAATCTTTTCCCCCCACGTTTGTTTTGGGGGGGGTTCCTTGCCCGATGATGGGAGGATGAGGTACATGGTGTGTCATGCATTTCCATGTGAAACGTGAAATGCAGCCCTCCCCACCTCTAATGTGACTAAGGTCTACAGAAGTAAGCTTTACTTGCCGCTCACCTGTAGAAGATTTTCCCTGGGCGTGGCCAGTAGATTGACAGCAGCAGAGAGTGTGTGTGTGTGTTCCAGTGCCAGTCCTCCCAGGCCTGAACCATGTGCCCAGTCTAGAAGCACATCCAGATTGGCACGGATGCAAACGCCTCTGGACCACTGGTAAAAGCCTGCCTCAGACCCTTTATAGAGAGAAAATAATAACGAGAATGTCCCTCATGCCAGGCTCACATTTCCTAACTGTGTTTTGAGTGTGAAAGACATTACATCACAGAGCCATATATCACAGCAATTGGGAGACTGTATTTAAATCTCCAATTCTATAGTTTTATCGTTTCCTATTCTATTTTCTTACTTGCATTACTGAATCATGAATGTGTCCATCTGAACAACTGGCGTAATTCAAATGTAGCCTAGTAATAACATGGGGGTTCATGTAGTGTATAGAGCTTGTCAGGATGTCACCAGAATTGCACTATTTTAAATGAAGTTTGTTATTTGAATGAACTCTCTGCACTGTTCAGTAGAAGCATGCACCTGTTTGTATTTGGCATAACAAAAGAATGGTTAGCAGATGGATAGCAGCTTAAAAACATTTCCGGGCTCAGGTCCTACAGTTCCTCAGAAGCTGATCTTTTGGTGATATGAGGTGTGCGTGTGTGTGTGGTGTGTGTAAGAGTGTGAAAGCTATCTACTTCAATCTACTTTAGAGCAACCCATCATGTAGTATGAACTGCACTGTGCTTTACCTCTCTCCATGAGGGAGTTAAAGAGTGAGGCATTGATGAAGTAGAATATGTAGGCCAGCAGCTGAGAGCAGATTTCTGGGTGGAGCTGACAGTTCACAAGCAATCGCTTGGTTTGGGTCAAAACCTCCAGAACCTTCTCTGTGTCGGTAGGGAGCTCTGGCCCACTGATACATGGGACCCTCACAGTCTGTTCAGGCAAGTGAAGCTCTGTGTTCTCCCTGAATGGGTTGCAGTTCAGAATGCCTGGCAGGATTGGATAAAGGACCTGAAACATTAAAAAGATAGGTGATTAACCTACAAAGGGGAAATGTATTTGGAGCTCTATTTGAGAGTTCCTTTGTTGAGCATCTTGAGCAGCTTGTGGCTTGATTTGAGGTTGGAAAAGTTAATTTAATGTGGTGAATGTACTGATCACTGGGAAACACTAAAGCATGTAACCCCTCTAACCAAAACTGTTTCAGACCACCCACAATGCCTCCC
>JAODUG010077376.1:0-12972 GCA_027564795.1 Aphredoderus sayanus
AGGTTTAGCGCCCTCTATCTGCCACAAAGAGCTAGTGATTTGGGTCATTCTGACCCAGAGGACATCACGAGGGTTAAAACCCTTAACCCCCCCCCGCTCTCCTTGGGTGTCTAACACACTACGAGAAGATAGCGCCAACTGCAGCACGCCATATGTCGTGTTGTGTTTGGCGCCCTCTACTGGCACAAACATTTTTAAAAATAACAAATAAAAGAATTTAAAACACAACAACAACAACAACAACAACAACAGTGCACTGGGTCATGTTGACCCACAGGGGAGCAGGAGGGTTAAATGCAGGTCTTGCAACTCATCACCTCCCGGGCTGTTGTTTCAGCCCGCTAAGACTGTCCTCCTATCTGAATGAATGAGGACAGTGTCACTGCTGCACATTCAATGGTCACTAAAATAGCAGGCATATAATCACCAGTCAAGTCTGATTAAAACTGCTTCAATTGTTTGACTTATACTTCTGCTGTGTATGCTCAATCATACTCTTAAGCACGTGCAACCACACCATCGGCTTAATCGGCTTCTCAGTTCTGCCACTATAAAGCACACTACTGGCTTTTTGATGGGTGAACCGGGATATGAGGATCCTCAAAAGCAGTGTGCCTCCTCCATTACAGCCAAGGTGCTCTACCTGATGGGTCCCGCCAGCAGGATCGCGGTGACACAAGTCAACAAGCCGGCGGAGGCCACGGCCATCTGGTTGTCCTTCCCAAGCTTCCAGACCAGCCTGGCCTTTTCCACGGCCGCGCCCGGGAGCAGGTCCAGCAGTGGCTGCCACACGTGTGCCGTTCCACCGCCGTCATGGCTACCAGAGGAGGAGGAGGAGGAGGAGCCGTTGGAGGAGCCGGGCTTGGGAGGCACCAGGCCTCCGCTGAGCGTCGGCAGGGCGGCGGAGGATCCGGGCCGGTCCTCGGCCCCAGAGAAAGCCACCATCACCGTCAAGAAGACGCACGCCAGGAAAGCCAGAAGCCGCATCAGGATCACTATGGTGGGGGTAGTGAGCGAGCTGGAGCTCTGTGGGAGGAGAAGGTGATTAACCCTCCCGCCGTCCTGAGGCATTACAGCAGACTACCAGCAGAGGGAGCCAAGCGCGGAATGTCATATGTCCGTGTTGTGGTTGGCGCCCGCTACTGGCGAGTGCACCGGGTCATTTTGACCCATAGGACAGCGGGAGGGTTAAACAATGCAGGGAACTGTGGTGAATGACATTCACAAACTGCAGAAGAAAAACTGTCAAGTGGGTTTAAACATTAGCAAAGTGTGGTTTGTGCAGTACCTAAGTTATAAGATAGAATGACAATATAAAGTTAGAAATACACAATCCCACACACACTTAACACATTGTAAGGAGCATATACTACATTTATAAACACTCACATCTCCTCGCAATTCACTAAATCATAATTTAAAATATTAACTACAATATTCTAAATTAATTTAAAAAATTACAACATGTGAATAGATAGTAACACAGCTAATAGGTGTCAAAATAAAACGCATTTCTTTAATTGGGTATTTTCTACTTGTATTTACCTTTACGAACCCTGTGTCTGACTCTCGACCGCGGCGAAGCTGATGGTTTAGGAGGATCGTGCGTAGCTGCCGGTTCTGGTGTTTGATGTAGTACTCCACTGCCGTCTGGCATGGTCTACATAACTTGTAGGTCTGTTCAAGGTGGTGCTTGTAGGCCTCAATTTCTTCATCATAGTTCTGCTGTTACAAGACAAACGAACTTGAATATTACTGCACTTAAAAACACTAAGATAAAAAGGAAATTGCCATGGTGATTAAATTACATACATCATCCCTAGGGATGAAGGTGGCCAACTGTTTGATCTTCACAGACTGATTGTTATTGCACTTCCTGCACAACAGCATTTGACAGTTGACCCACTGGAGAGTTTTAGGGACTTCGGATGAGGAAAGGCTAGCAGACACACCATGGTTCAGATCTTCCATGTACTGGGCTGGTATGGGTTTGTTGTAATCACCGTTCTGACCAGACCAATAAAAAAAGAAAGGAGTACATATTCAGAAACTGCACATTACAAAACAAATGTGCATCAATGTAATGGTAAACCTGCAAGCACAGAAATGGTTGGTACCGTTTTTTGTGTTATACACTGATTATTATCTAATGTAATGTCGGGACTAGTTTCTCTCACCTCCTGGAAGCCATTGTACTGATCACAGTAGGGACAGTCCCAGCAGTTCCTGTTTCCATATGGAACAACTGAGTTCTGGTTGCAGAACCAACAGTTCACATTAGCATGGATGGGTTTTTTTCTGTAAAGTTGAGAGAACAGATAGTGATAATAGGCGCCATTGATCCTACTGTACTGTGAATGGATTACAAGACACATAGCGTGACGGGTTTATTACATGGGTTTATTAGGGTCTTACAATAAAGTTTATGGTTTCCTCGTGTTACCTGATAAATACCTACTATAACATCACGCATGGTTGTGAAAAGATGCACCTCGCTTTTTCGTTTGCAAGGCTTGACTTGGTGTACTGTACACTACAGTAACTAGCTACTTTAGCTATGGCGCTAATACTTAACTACGTAGAAGTACTGCAGAGGACTGGACGGGTAAACTGCAGAATCCAACATGTATACTAAACAATGCATACTTAAGTGCATTTAGATTAACTGTTAAACGTAACATATAGTTGACGTACGGTCAAACAGGAGTACAAACATTCCAGGCCACGATATCGACGCTACATACCGTGTTGCGAGTTTGTATATCAGTGCTCCGCCGGTAACGACAGCTGTCGCCCCGAACCCTCCGTACATTAATTGTGGATATTCCAGTAAAAGTTGATTGAATGTCTCCATCGTCCACCAATGCATTGTAACAGCCTAGTTACACATTAAAATGTAGTGTTTTCTGCACTGTTATGATGGAAGAAATCACAACGCGCACGCGGCAAAACTACGCCTGTCCTTTTGTCCACGCCCATGTAGGACTACCGGAAACGGACTTGCGTAACAGAACCCAAATACTATAAAAACTATAATTAATACCATGCGAAATACTCACTAGGCCTATTAAGCCTCATATTTAACAAATATCACTATTTTATTTTGATGTCTTCATACATTCACAGTATAGGCCTACTGCCTTTTAATTACAACATTCAAACCATAATGAGAATGTGATAAGAACCTTTATAGTGTTAAAATTAAGTAGCCTATGCAATGTAACCCAACTGTTTTAAATACCTAGTCAATGAACCATTTTACCTTGAGACTGCATAACTAAAAAAAGTTTCTGTTTCAATTTCATTTGTTCCTGTAATCACATTAATCGTAAATGGTAGGTCCTATAACATAATATATATAGAGTTCTATTTCTATAACGTGTAGTCTATGCATAAGGCATCATATCAAACAAAACGCAGCCCATAGGATAGCCTACAGTAGCCTGTGTTTCCTATTGACAATTTACATAATCAAATAATAATATGCTATATTAGGCATAGAAAAGGTTACATAATCTAGTCATCCCTATTTAATATCTTTAAATAAAGAAATGGCATAATGGACTGCACACTATGTTTCTAAAATGATTTGGTTCAATTGCCTAAAGGGCATGAGTAGCCTATAGGTGCGAATAACAGGTCATAGGATATATTACTCAATAATTAATAAAGGAGCTCTGTGTATCTGCAATCACTTTTATCAATATGAAAAATGAATTTGTAATGAAACCATTTGTACAGATAGGCTATGTAATGTCATTTTAAAACAGTCAGGCACTAAGGTAATACTTTTTCATGTGAAAATAATATTTTATTGTAACAAACATCAACATCGTCAAGTAAACATTCAATCAAAGTGCCAATATTCTACAACTGATGCATACAGTTTTCACAAGACATATGCAATTTAAACAACGAATGTAGTAAATGTAGCTACAAACCCGAACGAAACAGTCAAAAACACATCACAGAATATAATCTTTTTTTTTTCTTTTTCTTTTTTTTTTTACAATTTAGGGGGCAGCAAAAAGCCAGCAAAATAAACATATCCGACTAAAAACAGAGCGAAAGAAAAAACACGCTCAATTCACCAGTTTTCCTGAAACTATAAATCCAGCTCACTTGCTATGCTGTAGGCTATATTCCATATTGGTTACATTCTAAAATATGCCTATAAAACTGAACAATATTGATATTTGTAACCTTAGTGATTTTGCCTTTACCTGAAGAACCACTGAAATGGGGTGAACTCGATCTGACAGTCCGTAGCCTATAGCATTAGGCTATAACTTATTCAAGTGGGTATGCGGACACCTCGGCTTGTCTTGCATAGGAGAACTGCGAGTAGCTGGCCACGGAGACGGTGCCCCCGCTGGGGCTCACGGGCTGGCTAAGGCCACCGTAGGGACACCCACTGTGGGGCACCAGGACGGACGGGTGGCGGTGATACGAGCCGTACGCCGGGTGGAAGTGGTGGCCTGTGTAGTAGGAGGTCACCGGGGTGCTTGCGTACCCGCTTGGAGAGACAGAGCGAGAGTGTCCGTTGACTACCTGCGGGGATGTGTAAGTAGGTGCCTGGGGTGAACCCGGCTGGCACATAGTCCACGTACTGCTGCCATAGGGTGCCGGTTGTATGTACATGTGTTTTTCCTGTATGTACAAGGGGTCGGCGAAGTCCATAGGGCCAGCAGGTAGGTATGGCACGCTCGGCGGTCTGGGTCTCCTCACCCTCCTCCGCCGCCTGTAGTTCCCCTTCTCGAACATGTCCTCAAACGCGGGATCCAGCATCCAGTAATTGCCCTTTCGGTCCCCTTTGTTCTCCCTCGGCACTTTGACGAAGCACTCGTTCAAACTCAAGTTATGTCTGATGCTGTTCTGCCAACCTTTCTTATTCTTTTCGTAGTAAGGGAACTTCGAGATAATGTAGTCATATATTCCACTCAGGGTTTGTCTTCGGTCGTGGTTGCCCTTAATGGCCATGGCAATCAGTGCGACGTAGGAATACGGAGGTTTCTCCAGCTTGCCGCCTTCCTTCCCAGTTCCGCCTGCATCCTCCGTGGCTTCGTCTCCGAACCGGCTCGGCTCCGTTGAGGGCGAGTTGTCAGAAAGATGCACTTCCAGTTCGCCGTTGGACGTGTCGTCTCCATCCATCTCTCTTGCGTCCCTGTCCTGCTGATGCCCAGCGCAGCAAAGTGAAATTAAACGACTGAAACAGTAACGATCGCGCTCACAGGTGCATAAGGTGTTGGTGTGAACCCTCCCACAGTCTACCTGGCGCATGCTTTCATCTCCCTGCAGTTCCCACGATGTTTACAATGTTTTCCCGGGTAAACATATAGTCTGTCTGATTGTCTAAAAGTTTAAAGTGAGTTATGTCTGCTATGTTGTTGTTGTGAAAATATCTTTCCTTCACCAAAGCCTTGTGGCCTCTTGCCTTAAGATGTATTATGTTTGATATCAGAGCACTTTACAAATGTGTGATATAGGTGAAGAACAATGATAGACACAGTTGTATGCAAGCATTGCTTGTGGTCACTATATTTTCACACTTTTATAATTTATAATAATATAATACTCATTTACTATCAAACGCTGAATCGCAAATATTGCATTTACTGCCAAGCCTGCTAAGTGAGTGGTATGGGTACTCTCATTGTAATTTACCACTGAAACAAGTCAGTATGGGAGTGCCCAAACCTGCCCTGTGCCCTGATCTTCGATGTGAACTGATGATAAAGTAAATTGAAACTGTCATTGCAACATACAGTGTGCATTGGAAGTGCTTGACACATTGCATTTCACACAAGAAAATAGTAGATACATGGGTCACAAAGTCACACACACACACACACACACACCCACACAACACAATAATACATATAAGACACTCTTATCCAAAGCAACTTACAATGACTATAATTGCAAGTATTGCAAGAAGCAGGTATGGGTTAGGTATCTTGCTCAAGGAGAGGTAGGCCAACTCTGCTGTGAGACAAACACCCAGACCTCTATATCCTGCTCACACAAACACACACAGTTCAGAACATATTAACTGACTTAGCATGTAAGCTTATTTGCATGGCCTATAGTGCACAGGCAACAATAGCAAAATAGAAATGTGGTATATGGGCACAGGTATCACCCAGCATGCCACCCACAGCCACTGAGGCAGGAACAGCAGGCCTGTCTGTCTGCCTATAGAGGACAGCAGATAATGATCACCTGTTCACTGCAGACAGTCTGTCTCGCCTGTCCTGATTGGGAAACACAGATCTTAAAAAGGGGAACTGCATTTGCACTGTAACAGCAGCTATGTTCCTGGCTGGCATTGCAAGGCACACTAGGCAAAAAGCCCACTGGTCCATCTGTACATTTCCTCTTCAGTTTTCGTTTGTATCTGTATGACATCGTAGTCTAGACTACTGCCATGTATGGAAACGTGATTATGGTCACACCAACAGCCCAGAGTGTTTCTCAAATCTCCATTTCATTTGTAGCTAATCACTTTAATTTAAAAATAAGTTATATGATACACAAAGATAAAAGAAAGTGGAAATGGACAATCTAATCCGAAGTGACCTGTCCATTATTCTGTAACTGTCTTTTAATTAAATGTTTATATAGGCCAAAAAGAGATAGATTTACTGTAGCTCCCAATGGCAACGCAAGGCGCCAGACTAAACACAATCTGTCCAGTTAGAGCTATCTGAGACCAAGAAGGAATGCTCCAAAACTGCCAAAAACACAAGAAGAAGACTATGACTAGTTGATGAAATACAGGGAAAAGCTATATTTTTCTGTGACATATGGAGTTGCAACAGCAAAACAGTTTGCATACAATGGACCAAAAACAAACATGATCAAGGTTTTCACCCAGTACCTGGTTGTTTCCACGGGGACAAGGAAGCACCCAGGTACTGTACACTATTTGTATTGTGCATGGTAATATTCTGTGGTTAATATTCTAAGTGAATTGCCATATATTAGCAGAATTGCCTGATTTATGGAGTATTTTCTCATTCATTTATAGCATTATTGTGTTGTTCTGTGTATCTGTGTCTATTCTACTCCATTTCGCTGCTGTCATCTTATAAAGATGCACATAACAATTATATGAACATCGAGCTCAATCTGATGCCAAGACACTCATTGCTATAGCAACACTCACCAGAGTCACAGTGGCGCCTGGCCATCTAAGCACTGCTCTAAAATCAAAGGATTATCACATCAAATGTTTGCACCCTGTGCTGTTTGATGGACTGCTTCCCGTGGCACTTCAAATGAATAGCAACGATGCTACAAGGTTACATTTGGTGGGAGACTGTCTGCGGGAACGGCAGCAGTGAACCCCCTCCATGTAGGCCTTAAAAGACTAAGGAGGTTTGAGCTGCATGTAAAGCATATTCTCATATCCAAGTGGCTATGTCTATTTGTAAAATACACAGTCAGAGCAGGAGCAATGAATGACAATTGAATGCTTGGTCATTGTGCCCACCTGATACTGCACACGCATGTCAATCAACCAAAAATATATTTTAAATGAAAAAATTATAATATACAATGTGTGTCCTTGCAGTTATTGTACCTACAATAAAACATAATCCAAAACATAAATAACTAAATTAATTCATTCCTAATTTACAGATTATTTACCTTCACCCTGTTTTGTATATCGATACAAATAACCAAAAAATAACAACAATAACAAATAAGTTCATCATATTTAAACTATGACTGTATATATTTTGCAACACACAACAGAGGACAATGAACATACGTGTGAGTACTATGTCTGAAACAAACAAACAAACAAATTAGCAGTCTGTAGTGTAGCCTACTGCCATACACGCATAGCAAGAAGATCTGCTCTGCCTTAGAAAGACAGGCCCGTCTCATTCTGCATTCCAACAATACCTTATATGCACAGCAACACCTGAGGTTGTCACCTTTCCTGCATCATGTGGGAGTACAGGGGAAAGAACGGCCGACATGTTGGTGTGTGTGTATGTGTGTTTGTGTGCGTTTGTGCACGTGTGATTGCAAAAACGTTCGTTAAACAGTGGGACCCACTGCAAGGGGAAGGTGATACCTCGAAGGTTTTCTGTGAGTTGACTGATGGTCTGAGGCCAATAGGGTTTCATTGCTCTGGCATTTTGGGGACACCACCACATAGATCACTGCAAGGAGTACAGTAGCCAATAGACACCCTGTCCTTCACTGCTCACGTTCTTATTCAGCAGATCTGTGAAACGCAGGTTTGTTCAAACCTTAAATAAATGTACCTAAAGAAGGCCTAAAGTCCAAACTGCAGTGGTGTATCTTTATAATCTTGTCATGCCCTCTACAAAAGGCGCGTAACTCGTACACGATGTGATTAGACCCGGTCAGCTAGATTCCTCTCTGGCACATGCTGCTGACTTCACGGGGACAAAGAGACAGAGAGTCGTATCGCTCACCTGCTAACCTTGGATCAGTGATAAAAGGAAATGACAGTATGTGTTGCGGCTTCCCTTCAAATGGAAGCGCACGGGGCCAAACCATGGTCCTCTTCTTGCCTTACACTAGTCATTTAGTCACCACTCCCCGGTCCTCCCTAATCCACGGATTATGGGAAATCTAACTTCTCTGTTACCCGACCTCTCAATCACAGAGGAAAACAACACACTTAATTGAATGGGTTTATACTCATACTTAATCTCCTAAAAAACAGAAAGAAAACAAGTAAGAGAGAGAGGGAAACAAACAGCGAAACAATTACAAACGTTCCACAAATGAACCATCAAGAAATTGGCAATGAGACAATAACGAATAATTTTGAATTTGATTAATCTGATAAAAAAACGAGTAATTTGTTTCGAAGTGCTTCGGTACAGCTCCTCTCTTGACATCATGTTTCCTGGCAGGGTTCCCGGGCTGCTGTAGGCGCGGCGCACTCTCAGGTGATGACAGATGATAAAGTTCCCTGTTCAGTTCACGGTGGCATCGACCCGTGTCTTCTCCCACAATGCACCTCTGTGAGGGTTTGTGACATGCTATGCCAGCCGTCTAGCTGTCTCATCCACAGCCCACATGCTCTGCCCAGCCCTGCACAGGGCGAACAGTAACTTCTTCATTGCTTGTGGAATATGTAAAACTGCGGTTTATACAGGTACAAAAGGGATGTATATTATAATGATAAGACGGGAAGTTACTGTAATGTAACTGTATTGTAAATGTATATTGTATGCTAATACACTACTGTTTGTTCTTGGTTAACCGCCATTTACTCATATTTTAGTTGGACAAATAATCCAGACGTGTAAATTATCCCAGCACAAACTGGTGAATATAATTAATTTAATTGCTTTCATTCCTTCTTGAACAGTGTGTTGTACAGTGAAGTTATGTAGATATAAGCTACTAAGTCATTTTAATAGTATCAATCATGGACTGGCATATGTTTTCTCAGCGAAGACGCATCAGTGATGTCTGTGGTTGCAAAGCAAAACAAAACAGCTCCACTTTCCTTTCAAATTACCAACGATCAGTTTTTAACGCCATTCAAGCTCACTGCCAGTTTACCTTCAACAAACATTGTGAACAGGTAAATCCTCACATTATCATTTGACAGCCACGAATGACAGTTTAGAGAGAAGACAGAAACATTATTATGTTATAACTATATAAGCCTTATATATTATACTATATAAGGCTTTTATCTACGCTGAAGGCTGTGTATTCATTTCAGGAACACTTGGACAGGACAAGATCCACTATAGGCTGTGAGCAGGTGTTATGGGATGTTCTCTAAACGTGGTCTCATCCCTTGGTGGAATATAATCCTGCCAGTGCTGCCAAAGGGTCTATACCACCCCCCCCCCCCTTCCCTGCCCATCTGACAGAGCTGAAAACAAGAAAAGGCTGCACTCGTGAACTTTCAGAACTGCCCAAACATGCCCTTTCGAAATTGTGCCACAATACATTTTTCCCCAGAACTGGCCTCCTTTTTCATACCTTTTTCATACCTCATTGCGCACACACAGGCACAAAATATACACTGTAAGTATACTGTATTACAACATATGAAAGAAAATCCATGTTTGAAGTTTGTCAATGTATTAATAAAGTCAGGGTCAACTAGGGGGCAATGTAAGGTATTTACAGTATTTTTTAAAACCAGGCCTATTGGGTCTGTTACATTTCACCTTAATCAGATTGAATGACAAAGCAAACTATGGTAGACTTCCTGCTGTGTGCTTACATGTAGGGGCCTGTTCCAGAAAGCAGAATGTGTTATCCAGATATTTTTTTAAATCAGAAGTCAAGCGTATCTGGTATTTTCTGAAATCAAACCTGTAATTGTGAAAACCTCTGAGGCTTACCTGTAAAATGACTACAATACTTAGTCCATTATTCAGATGTTTAATTGGTTCCTGAAATAATTTGTAGAAACCTTTGTTTTAACATGTTATTCTTTCATTAATTGTACTGTATGTGTGTTTAATAAATGCATACTGTAGTTTGTTCTTCATTGTCCAGTAAGTGAAAATGACATAACAGGCAATGTGGACCCCTTTGTCAGATCTAAAGGTGTAAAAGATTATAATTAATACATATTAAATTAAGCAAAATGTCTCCTCTTGGTCCGTTCTGTGTGCAAGCTGAAAAATAATCAGGTGTTCCTACACAGCCCTGGCTCTGTAAACCAGAACACAATAAAGTGGCATAAACCACACCACACAACTCTGTCATAGCCGTGATGCATGTACTTTCTGGGGGGTTGGAGTTTGGGGTTGAAGAGTTGTAGGCAATTTCTTTTTGATGTTGATCTCAAATACCAATATCAAAACAATCATTTTTGCAGCAATCTTTACTCCCTTTAAAATACAATGTTATGTGCCCATGTAATAATGTAATTTAAAATGTATATGTCCATTTATCTTACCCCATTGCGCACACACACAGGCACAAAAATATACACTATAAGTATACTGTATTACAATATATGAGTGTTTGTCAATGTATTAATAAAGTCAGGGCCAACTAGGGGGCAATGTGAAGTATTTACAGTATTTCTTAAAAACCAGGCTTATTGGGTCTGTTACATTTCACCTTAATCAGATTGAATGACAAAGCAAACTATGGTAGACCTCCTGCTGTGTGCTACATTCAGAGGTGTAGGCAAATTTGTTTTGATGTTGAGCTCAAATATCAATAACTAAACAATTGTTTTCCATTGTACTCCCTTTAAGAGATAATTGTATGTGCCCCTGTAATAATGTAATTTAAAATGTATATGTCCATTGATCTAAAATGTAAACGGTCATATGGCAAGTTAATAAGTTATTCAGGCATCATTTAAATCTCACATGATCAGCATTTGTGTAATGAAGAGTATTGTATTGATCCGATGACCCCCTCTCCCCACACACAGACAATGTGAAATTCAAACAAGTCCTACTGTAAGCTGCACATACCCTAGCATATTAAATATTTGTTTACTGTCTGATTTAGAACTATAAAATGCATGGGTATAGGCTATTCATTATACTGTACATGCGAGCAAAATGATTATGTAGATTGTTTGGGCTTAAAAAATGAAAAACCACTTTATTCCGGCACACTTTCTATGTGCCGGATTTTATCACACCTGTTGTTAACGGTCTGCATTTGGTCACTTTCTGAGGAGAAAACTGTGGAACACATAAGGCGTTATTGTATTGCTATTAGCAGTCATAGGCTTGCAGAATTAGCTACGTATAGACTACATTTGTTTTAGCCTACATTAAATAGTTAGTAGCACTATAAAGATTATAACAGCCTATGACAGGGGATGAGACCACATTTGGAGAGCATATCATAATCCACTGTATTTGTTCTAATTATTTGAATTTAAAAACTGTGTGTTTCCTACATTGTATATTTTATTTATTTAAAAAAGTACCATAATGTATTATAGGTCTATCTTAAATAGCCACAGCCTAGAGAAATAGTATTTACTTATAATTTAATCTTTTGAAATTTTGTCACCTTTTGGTCCTCCTTGATTCTGGAATTTTGTAATATCTAGAAACAATATATTGTAACTGAATTGAGCAAACAAAGTTTGTCTTGAGTTAGAGAGGTTTTGTTTTTGTAAAAAGAAAAAGCATAATTTGTGACTCTCCGTTGCCCTCTTGTGGAGTGAAGATGAACAGCCATGTAGGCTACAGGCTACAGTATCCTTTAAGGGATCAACAATACTCACCTAAACATCAAAATTAAATAAAGTGTGACTGATCTTCTTAAATGTAAACATTAAAGGCAACTTGTGTTACGAAAAATGACTTATTTTAGTATCACTACTAGTCTTTTTAAAGTAAGCTACACTGTTCTAAATGTTGTACTCAACTCTGCCTTTAGAGAGCAGCAGAGAAACATTTTTCAAGTCCAGACATTCTTTTAGCTACTTCAAATAATTGGTGTGACTATAAAAATGAAGAAGAGAACATTTCATTGATTTTACTAAATTTCAATTATAAAATAATAATACAATTATATGTCTTACATATTGTGTGGAATTGAGGTAAATACATGTCTGTTGTAAAATAATGAGATCTCCTTTCAGAAAAATGTCTTTCCATTAAAGGAATACATAATCAAATATCTTTTCTGTTTTAAGGGCCACTAAGTAATTACATCAAAGAATGGCTGTAATTCCCTCCATTAAATCCAAAATACATGATGCGCATAAAACCTAATATTAGAACAAGCTGTTTTTGTCTACACAGTGGTTGCCATGTTTAGAGTTTACACAGGCACATACAGATGTATCTTTGCCATTCGGAGTCAGTCCATTACAATACATTTTTGGACATCCTGATCGTATTATATGTGGTGTTACTTTACACCAAATTAGCCACTGTACACCAAATGAGCAAAACTTTGATTAAACTTTGATAAAACTTGGGATAAATGGAATTTAATTAATAATGTATAAACATTATATATATA
>JAODUG010077386.1:0-12972 GCA_027564795.1 Aphredoderus sayanus
GGTTTAGCGCCTTCTATCTGCCACAAAGAGCTAGTGATTTGGGTCATTATGACCCAGAGGACATTACGAGGGTTAAGTGACAGAACCTAAGCAAGAGTTTCTATAACAGATTATATATTTGGGGCTGGTGGGAAGAAATGTTTAGTGTTTCACACTTTGTGTGATAGTAATTCCACAGGGTTTAACAGGTAATTTAAATGTCTTTTCAGCTAAACCCGCTAGCAGCAGTTGGGTCTTCCAACATAAGCTAATAGCTTACAATTATAAGACTTAAACGAATGGCGTCACATAATGTAAAAATGTTAGCGTGCACAAACAATGATGCCACAGATATTACCACTGCTGGACTAGATTCAAGGTAAGCAGACTAGCCACTGACAACATACTGAGGATTAAAGGTGTGTGTGTGTGCAGTGTTTGTTCACTGCCTGTATACAGCTGCATATACAGTATTTTAAAACTCAAATGCTAATTAATTTCAAGATGTGGAAAACGGCAAACAATAAGCTACTCTTGTGTTATAGCGTGTCATCATGAACTCATGTTGAACCCTAGCCATCTTACAAAATGCTGTGTTACTGTATTCAGAAATTATTTATTACATTAAGTCTACTTTTTATAATCTAAATGCATATTTCTATTTTGACAATATCTTTACTTTGCATTAGAATGCTATATCCATACAATTCCAGCAGGGGGAACTCTGTCTCTACCTGTAGGCCAAACATGCACAAATACTTTATTGTATTCCACACAACAGAATAAAGTTAAACTTTTTTTTGCTGAAACACAATATTGCAAACTAGGCTGGTTTTATCAAAATTATTCACAAAATTCAAAAAACCACACACCCTAACTGCAAAATACCTCCTATCCTGCAAAATGAAGCACTGCAACCAACACGACATAGCATTATCAAACATTTGCATGACATTTCACACACTTCAATCATGTTACCAGATTTTTGCCTAACCAACTACACACTGTTTGACACAATAAAAGCACTCGAATCTTTAGTATGCTTTGCCATAATACTAAAATAGTTCAAATTGTAGAACGTTTTTCAGATTATTCACATGCACAGAAATATTTGCAGATGTGTTTATCTATTTTTTTTGTTTTCATCAAACAAATCAGTGCAACATATGCACGGCAGATATATTTACGCTGAACTGAAGAAAAATATGCTCACAAAAAACAAACTGAAAAAGAAAATTACAGAAAAAATATTGGAAAAAAGAGGCAGGAAAAGAATTAGGCAGCATCTTGCTACAATGCCTCCCTCGTCCACATCACAGGCGACAGTAACACGTCTCAAGTTGGGCTGCACACTCTGTCCAGCCTCTCGCGTTGTCAGCCCATGGTGGATGACCTGCTCAACTAAGGTTGCTCTTATTTCATTTGAAGGTTGTTGTCTTCTTTTGGCCATGATCTCCTCTATCAGCTCTACCCCTACCTCTCACTCTTCCTCCCACTCTCATTCTCACCCTCCCTCTTCCTCTCTCTGCAACATCTTTGATTGTTGTAGAAAAAAAAGGGTGGTCACCTGTGGTCTTCTCATTGTGCTTACTTCCTGATTGAAGTGGAAATAATTAACAACTGAGGCCAGGGACATATGTATTGGACAATTAGCTCATGTAGTGTGATTTTGAATAGCCGTGTTTTGAAATGGCAAACATGTGACTTATGCAGAGAACCGTGTGCAATGCATATAAAAAGTGCTATTTCGAATTGTAAAATGTGTGTAAAGCAGAAGATGTGTTTAGATTTTTGTAGACCTGAGAAGAGGTTTTGCTCCCTGTGTGTCATTTTAAATTATTGTGCTGTGCATGTAATTTTAGTGTTAGCAATTGGAAAAAAAACCTGTAATGTAAAAGTCAAAGTTATTGTAGTTGTACACAGTTCTGGATCAGCCTGTTGCCTATTTGAGTGAATATAGACCTACCTTCTCCGGGGACCTGGAATATCTGTATTATAGAGATCGATCTGTGACATCATTCTATGAGACCAGGCGACCAGGCGTTAGGCCATGGTAAAGTATGTAGCCTACACGTCTAAACTTCTAGGCATTTGGACCAAACCGTAACTTTAACGCCTGACAAGTTAAATGAAGCCGACGGTGTCCGGATTCCAGGCTTTCCATATTCCAGACAGTCGCAGGAGTTTACATTGCTCACGACTGCGTATTTAAAGCTTGGCGTAGGCTACGGCATTGTCTCCGTGTAGATTAGACGCAGATGCAACCAGCCTGTACCAGTTGCTGTGATAACTGTTCAAAGAAAAATCAACATTTAGTGGCTGTCCTGCTCCAGCACCATGGACAGAGCCCTGTAGTCACAACACCTTGGCTGCATAGAATTTATCGTTTTATCTGCAAGTTGAAATTAATTAACTAATTTGCTGCAATAACGTGATTACACTATTTATTGCGATAAGCGACAGTAGGGTGGGGTGGAAGTAAATCAAGATAAACTTGACATTATCAACAGGCCACAGTCATATCCACGTCATATCATTTCCAGAGAATAACATCAAACTAGTTTTATAGTTCCTCCCTTCTGCCTTTATGCTTTGTAGACTGCAGTGTAGGCTAACTGTTCCCCATGGTTCCTTATGCTAACACAACAGTTGGGGGAGGGATTTCTTTTCTCCCATGTTCTCAGTTCTCTATTGTGCAGACATGTTATATAATCCATCCCAAACATTGGCTATGCTACTGTGTCTGTCCAGGCCTGTCTAGAAAACACGTAGAGGAAATATGCCAGGAATGGAATCGATTGCATTCAGTCTGCTGCAGATCCAATTTTATTTAGTAAAGAACCACATTAGCACTTCAGTATTATCGATGTTATGTGAGGACAGCCTCCCTCTTAGACAAGCAAGCACAGGTCTATAGCAAAATAATTTATCAAGTGACAAAATGTTACTCTAAAATGTTAAGTACTTCAGTCCATATTGCACTGTGTATAAAAGCATGCACCACATTTCACAAAATAACAACAACAAAAAAACATGGTTTATAGTATTTTCCCTCATTCATATTGATGCATTGCAAAACATGACATTCCTGTGTCCAGCTATTACAAAGACATGTTGTCTACCACAGGATGTATGAACTTAATGTTCATAATAGCCTTATACAAACCCCTCTGTCATATATACTGTATTATTTTACTTACTTTTATTATGTTATAATACTTGAAGCACTTTTTTTCTCTTTTGAAAAATTTGAATTATCCACTGTGGTAGCTCTGTCACTGATCTCCCTTACCTTGTAGATCGGATCAGCTCTTAGATTCTGCACTTTTCTGGTATTTAGGCTTACAGAAATAATTTGAGAACTAAATAATAAGTAATGTATGGTGTAAAATGTATAAAATGTATAAAATGTATAAAATGTATGATATGGTGTAAATTCTATCACCTGACCTTGATGACATGCTGTTGTCACAACCAACAAGTGTTTTTTAATGATTACTATGACCTATTTAGCTATTGACATATTAACTTAGTATGTTGCCAAGGTAATAAGAATAAATAATTCCCAAACAAACAGTATCCCAACTCCCAACAGTATACTTGTATAGTTATTTATGTTTCGGCACGGCCCACCAAGGTGTGTTTTAAACCCGAGGACAACTGGAGGGTTCAAAGGCATGAAAAAGCAAACCAATACATAAAGAAAGAAATACACAGCACTGACACCAAAGAAAACGACACAAACAGACACAATCAGATGGCGCCATCTTCTGGCATTACATATGTTTTGCGACAGGAGGGTTAACACAATATGAAACATTAGGTGTTCCCTTTTATGGTCAGTTAGTTAGTGGTACACCATATACTGCACTACAAATAGCAACAAGAGTCCCAAGCTCACTGCTGTGTATGTATTGAAACCAGGCTGTAGGGGTAGATAGCATATGTTCACTTATAAGCTCTATAGCGGGATGAGTATAGAGGAGTGTGCTGTCTGTGTTTCAAAACAAACAGACATTTATATATTGCTTGGTGTAAGACCCAAGCTCAGGCTTAAATTGAAGGCGGTGTTTACGACAGGCCTTGTCTTGGTATCGGCTCTCAAAGGCCATTCATGGCTTCATGTTTTCCACCTCTGTTCCTGGGCAGCCGACAATGTCAGTGGCTCTCCCGGGTGGTGACACATCTTTCGGCGAGTCCTTTCTCTTTCCCCGCGGCAACGGGAGTGCCGTTTGTTCAGGTGCTCGTGCTTTCCTCACGGTGGGAGACGCCGTCATGCATTTTCCCCCGAGGCTCCAGAAGCTTCCCTCCCCTCTGGATGAATAACGGCATGCTGTACCCACCTGCTTGCCCCCGCCGCGGCTCTGTCGCACATATAAAGGACCCGCAGAGAGACTCACTCATCACGCAACTGTAAATACATCACAGTTGTGTTTGCTGTTGAGGATACATAATGGGATATTTTTACCTGAGAACGCTGAGCGGGTTGGGCCAAGGTATTTTGGAAGAGTGCTCTACGCTGTTAGAAAAACACACAAATGCACCCATTTTATTTTTAGTGCTCTAAAAATAGAATTTGCCGTTGTGTTTAATTTGTTGGGGTAAGCTATTACTCATAGGCCTACTTGCCAAGTCCCAGTTAAAGCTTAACCTTTTATATCTGATTGTTTTCCATGAAAAGGCAAGCCCATCCATTAAGATAGTCATACACTTAAATTAGTCAAATAGTGTGTGTTTATAGAGCATAATGACTATCTCTAGGTGGTGATATTTGTTTCCCATTCATCTCTAGGGATCACTAATCCCTGACTCCCAACTCCCACTCGTTTAACTACTCCCCATAGCCAATCAAACGCAGCGTACCGAAATGGGATTTTGTTCTTCTCCATCTGGTTTCGGGAGCATTGTGTTGACGATCACTCCCTTTACAGTTCAGGTTGGACCCAGTGCGTGGAATAACAACACAGGCTGAAAAAGCCGGTAGGAACACAAACCCCTATAGCCAACCATAGGCTACGCATGCGCTTATAAACACTATCTGATGTAGTCGCCGCCATTCAATGCTGAGTGTCTCTGGGACTCACCTGTTTCGGCAGAAGTTGGAGCAGGTTTTGTCTGCGGTAATGGCGCATGCGCAGCGGCTGGAGGACCTGCGGCGCCGCACAAGAGGGCTCCCCAGACCATAAAGTGTCGTTTTACTGCCGAGGGGACAAACACAAGGGAAAGGGGTGAGGAGACACCGTGATGAGCGCGGGCTTCCGTTACGTATTTTTACTGTATATTTACTGGGGTGTGGAATGGATGTTGCTCCCTGATCGGCGATACTGTACCAAAACATGTGCCACAATAGTTTTACTTTTAAAACATACTTTGTAATGCAACTGTTTGGTTAATAAATAAAAAACAATATTATGTAATGGCAATATAATGACAATCATAAAAGCCTCTTAAGTGGAACAGTTTAGTGTGTGTGTGTGTGTGTGTCTGACCTTGGTGTATTGATCCAGATAATGTCCAGGTGACAGAAGTAGTGGCACTCAGAGTCCAGCTGGTCGCTGCAGGCACAGCGCCTGGTCCTGGTCCGAGTCTTGGTTCTGGTACTGGTGCTGGTCCTCTCTGGGATGGGCACATCCGGCTCCTCCTGCCCCATCAGTGGAACAGTCAGACCTGAGGTGGGAGATACAACTCCTTAGGCCATTTATGTTTAAAATGTCCATTTCTCACTGTAAAGGTGTGAACTCTATAATGTGTATGTCTGCTGTACAGTATTAACCATTAACATGAGATTGCATTAAACACATAAGCAAAGCTTTTCCTTTTAAATAATACAAAATATTTGAAATATTGTAATCAAAAAGAAAATTGTAACAAAAAATGTCCCAGCCCCCTAATAGCATCTTGTGACCTGTCTGGTATTCACAAACCACTGTTTACTGCATATATATCCTGTATTTATGTACAGTCTAAATAAGCAGGTAATTATTTGACAGTTATTTAAGCTATAAACGTAAGGTAAATTAAGGTACTGAAAGACTTCATTTATAGAGTGTGATGTTCAGGTATGTACTGTAAGACCGCGTGGTCAGAACATTCATAAAACATATTACATTTGTACAGCTCTCTGGTTAATAGCATTAACTGTCTCTCAGCTGTGTTGTCATTATTCTTGCATTCATGCATTCATGGTAAATACTAATGAATGCGTGAATGCATGAACGATGAAGTGACAATGAGGGAGGGAGAATCCGCAGTAGCAGGTTGCTCCATGCATTATCCACAACAGTATATCTGAGGAGAAAACACACTCACCTTCCTGCGTCACAGCCCACAGATGGAGCAGAAGACAGACCGTGGCACGAGGCGACATGGTTAATGTTTTCAGCCGTGATAAGAGAGCTGAATGGTTAACAGCCGATGTGTTTGTTTTCAGGTGCCTGTGCTGCCTACCTTATAGAGCTGTGTGTGATGTCACACCGCAAGTCCCACCCCCCGCTGCATGCTATAGGACAGTCCTTTCCCATGTTTGGCTGCCAAACATTCCAGGAATCTCTCTCTTTCCATCACAACACACACACAGACACACACCTCAATTTCCTCTTGTTATCCTTCCTTCCTCTTCTGTCTCCTCCCAGTGACCTCTAAAACACACAGGTGGGCGACACCTGTTACATGTTACCTGGGATACGAGGAACATGGGGGGGGGGGGGGGAGAGAGAGAGAGAGAGAGAGAATTCATGTCAGAATACAAACATGTCAAATTAAGGCATTTTAGAGCACTAGCATTGTAGTTTCTCAGTACGGTACAACTTTTGGATTGAAAACAAAGTATACGCTGTGCTATTTTCTGTGTAATTCATTTTATAAACATTTTACAGAACTACGTTCTCCCTCATGATATGTTGCAATCTGTCTAAATGTATTGTTCCTAGTTGCCTTAAATCCCGGTAAACACTGCAACTTTGGGCTGTTCCAGATGAAAGATGACCAATGTGAAAGGAACATGACTATATCTTTGGTTGTAGCTCCAAAACGGTGGTCCTATGCGTTGCACTGTGAGAGAGATTCAAAGCAAGCTGGCCATGGACACAGCCTTCAGATCAAAGATCGGCTGGGACATACTGTACATGGTTTCTAGGATTTAGGATTTTAAGATCACCATCTCATAATGTGACTTCCTCTACAACCCATGGTTACTAATCAAGAAATTGCAATGCAGCATGAAATGAAGCACTGGCTCTAAACACAAAAGATGGTAAAACAGGTTAAAGTAAAGGTGTAGGATTCCAACAGAGACTGGTGCCACAATGTCCTCTATCTTCAATCAATCAATCAATCAATCTTTATTTATATAGCACTTTTCATACAAATTCATGTATCGCAAAGTGCTTCACACTAAAAAGTCATTAAAAACAATTCAGAATAAAAAAATAAAAAAAACAATAAAAGAAAACATTATAAAAAACTAATATCAACACGACAACACGACTAATATCAACACGATCTTGGTATAACCAGACCCATTGAGGATTGTTTTTGCATCCTAATAGGTGTAATTGTGAATACTGGAGCAGCATTTAATGGCATACTAGTCATTCTTCAGAAGCTTGTTGATATTTGAACTTGATCAAAACAAAAGCACATCTTTCTTCAATGCTTCTTAGAAGCTCCACCCCACACATTGGAAACTGAAACATTGTGAAGGCTAGGATATTGTTGTTGTTTGTGGTCTGCACCACTTTGTTTATGTTCCTATCAGCACGCACAGAGAACAGTAATTTAGTGAACCTTGAGGAGATATTTTGTGAATTTCACAAAAAGTGTATTAGCTTACAATCGCTTAGTGTACCTTTACACGTATCACGTACCTTTACACGTTTACAGACTTTAATCTCAGTGATAATTCATCTATTTAGCAATAGTAGGACCGAGTCAGGCTAATTCTCCTCCTCCCTGTATTTAGATTTTATCATTACATGTAAATATCACTATTGCAAGGGCTTATTTCTTGTACTTTTATTGTTTATCACAAGAAACAATGTGCCGATTACATTTTATTCTTGTATATTGATTTGAGTCTTAGCCTATTCAGTAGGTATCATCACTGTAGTCTCCATACATCAAGTCTATTAGATCCATGTCACAGTGTGGCTTGCAATCATTTAATGATTGCTGAAATCTCACAGTCTTGTTTAAATAAAATTCAGTCTTTGTTCAACCGATGAATAGTGAAGGTGACTATATCTGAAATTATATTTATACTTTACAATGTAAAGCTGTCACGGTATTAGGTACTTAACAAAAATCTAATAATTTATTCAATGAATATATATTGTTATCACTAACTTCCTAGAAGATCTTTACTAACAATAAAAATAATATAATCATTTTCAGATAAATATTACAAAAACAAGAAGCTAATTGACCAACTCTCTACCGTGCCACGGGACATCCAGTAGACTATATCCCACCTACGTGGTTCATATTGACCAGCATGACATAACAGATAGATAACCAAATGGTAGCCTTCACTCATGTAAATTCAGGGACCCATCACTCTTCACGCACATTCAAATGACCAATCTGGATGTTATCGGCCATTGTTTCACCAAGTGGGTTTATCCTCAGTCATGCCATTGCTCGTGTTAATATGACAGGTGAGGTATCACATAAGATTACCTGATACGGAAATGGCCTAATGAGTATGGAAATGTTAGTTAGTTAAATGTGGTCTAATGCTATTCCATGGGTGATGCTGTATGTAGATTTAGCCTACTGTATAATATGCACTGTAGATGTTATACATAGCCATCTTCTTTCAGCTTCCTACAGTCTTCAGACTGAAAGATTATTCTACTACTATACGAATAGCCAGTAGATAAAGTGAGCAAAGGAGAATTACGGTTCATGGTTGTCATAGCTTATATTGTGCATGCTACTGTGTGAAGCCCCGTGAGAGAGACTGGCTGACTTCTACTTCCACCTGGAGAGAGTAGGAGACGCTGTCAGAGTTGTTTGACCTTTCCATTTCGGCCTATACACCATTCAGAGCCCCCCTGCTTGAGAAACTCCCCGTGATGCAGGTTCACCGATACCTTGATGCCTGGGTAATGGACACGTTTGGGGGTCTGGGTTCCTATAATACAATTGAGGAGTGTATTGTTATGCTATGAGATCAATACATGCCAGTACATGCACATACAGGAAACATATGGATATAATTGAATATATTACTACAGTAGATAGTTTGTCTATTTGATTTAATTTGAAATTGTTTAACACTGCAGACTGTTTTACTATTTACCAATCAAAACACCATCAATGAGTAAGAAACAAGACTGCTAGTCTTGTTTCTGTTCCTAATTTTAACCTGTTTGTTTTTAATTAGTGTGATTACCTCCTCCACCACACTGCCCCTCACCAAACACTCTCCCTGCTACCAAACACCAGTCACAATGGGTGACACTGTGTTGAAACACCCATGCTACTGTACCAACACACAATCACTACCGTATTGTATCCCACTTGGTCAGCAGTCCAGGAGGGTTAAACTCTAGTTCTGACTTGTAAAAACAAATTGGTTGCATGCTGCCGGATAACCTGGTTTTGTATTGACACTTGCTGCCTCACCCCTTTGCTGCCTCACCTTGCTCCTCTAAACTAAGACCTCCACTGGCCCTTGCAGGTTCCTGCTGCGTGTTCAGTATTGTTCTGTGAGGGAGCAACACAGCACATGGATGCCAAACAGTTTGGGCTGAGATAAAGCAATGGTGACAAAGCACCTTGCTATAGCAGCTATATTTTTCTGTTTACACACGCCCAGACATATGTTCTTCCAGGGTGTCAGGTTCAAAATCTGGACAACTCAGTGTACTGTAAATGATTTCCATGTGAGATAAGAGAATAGAATGTTGGCACTGTTAATGTTTAGAGAAATTAAGTCCTTACAGCTATAATATGCATGTAATATCAAACAGAAAGTCGTTTGATATTACATGCATATTGTAACTTTAATAATGGAATGGTTTAAAGAGTATTTCGCAGTATAGCGCATTGTACATCAACATTATACTGCAGATTAATGCAGGGCCAAGTTACCCTTTATTGTATCACAAACACTAAGTAGAAAAACATGTTTCACAGTTGAACAGAGTCACAGAGTAAAGACAATAATCACAAAACTAGCTTGTGACGCCCTAATTTCAAACTGCAGTTGTTGCTGGAATGAACAGCGCCATCCACTGGTTTGCATACAAGCATGCTCACTAGTGTTAATTTTGGCATCTTATTTTTGATTTTGTCATAGTTTTAGTCTTTAGATGAAAATGTGTAATTGTTTAGTCACATTTTAGTCATTTTCATGCTAAATAGTTTTAGTCTACTCTAGTCGACGAAGATATAAAACGTTTTAGTTGTGCACTGAGTCATTTTGACCCATAGGACAGCAGGAAGGTTAAGGCAAAAAGGAAATTGGGCTAACTTGACCCTGTGTAAACAACCCAACAACATTTAATTTGTCAACCTAATCCCCACAAGCTGAGGAATTTAAGGACAATTAATAGAAATACTTTATTTTTTTACAGTATTTACAGTAAGTAGAAAACTATTTTAAAGAAAGGCACAACCTCATAACAATCTGGTGCACTTTTTATTTGTTCAATGACTAGAAATTTGGCTGTGTGAAATCTGCAGGGCACTTGATCTTCCAGTACCAGTGAACATTGCCTGTTCCTCCTCCATCAATTAAAGTCACAAGAACATTGTGGAAAAGACAAAGGCATAACTATATTACAATGGCATGGTTTTCTTCCCCCATAGAATAAAAAATAACAAAAACAACCAGTAATGGTCAAACAATTATCGTCATCAAATAACAATAAATAAAGAGCACACTTCTCTGAGATTTGTTCTGAACAGAAATCCTTTTTTTGTTTTTTAAATAAAATATAACTTCAGTGCATTTTTTTATGATAATAAAGTTGTCTTTGCTTCTTAAATACATCCTCAATATTCTGTAACCCCGGCATGAAAGAAATGCCTTTAATATAGAAACAATCAAACACCAAATATCAACCCGCCCTTACTAAAAAAAAAAGTATATCAAAATTTCACAGCCTTCTCTTTATCCACCTGCACTGTACATACACAAACCTGTACTCAAAAGGCACAATTAACTACAATTTGAGTAATACTGGACAAAGGGGAAAATAGATCGGAATTATTTTTCATTTTGGTCATTTACAAATTTATTCATAGTTCTTTTACATATATTCAAACAGAAGTTAAGATAGCCGTATCAACAAGGATACAGATGGGATAGATATTTAGACGCAAACATCTTTGTCACAACGAAAAAAAGTGCATTTTATAACAAACCTGAATATTGAGAAAAAAAAAAGTTTAAGTTAACAATAGTATTGGAAACAGTATAAAAACAAAGCAATCATAATAAAACAAAGTAATAATAATAATATGGCGTATGAAAACCAATAAAGCAAAAGGAACAAAACGGGATACATGACGCCTCAGAGGCGACTAGTAAGTGCTCTGGTCTGTTCTGTCTGGGTCCATCTTGGCCCCGGCCTCCGCCAGGCCGCCACTAACCGGCGGTCGCCCCCACCGCTCAGGGAGCTGTCGGCCGCCGGCCCCGCCCCGCCCCGAGGGTCGGTCCCGATGCAGCGTCTCTTGCATCGCCCTCGGCGACGGGCCTCTGGCCGTGGGCGGAGCTGCCGTATTGCTTCGAGGCCGCTGCGGCCCCTGCCCCTGCCTCTTGCCCTCCCCTGCACCACCGAGCGTCCCCGGGGGTCCTAAGGCCTCGAGCGCTAGGGGTCCCGCCCCAGGGCAAGTCAAACCTGGACCCCGACGACTCTGCGGAGCGGGGGGAGGTAGGGGAGGACGGGGTGGTCGGGTGAGACCGGGGTCTGGTCTGCACCATCTGGATCCCCCCGATGGGGATCATGAGGTACGGCACCTTGGCCTGCCGCGAGTGCAGGGGAAGGTGGCTGAAGATGCTGTCCGCCCCCTGGTGGCCGGGATAGCCCTCGCAGGAGGAGAGACGGAAGAACGGAGGGAACGGGGTGGCCTCGGGTGACATGGGTACCACTTCACCTAGAGTACCAGTTCTCTCCTGTAGGGGGAGCGAGAACACTGTCAACACAACGACTTGACTTTTCACCACCAGAATGTACTGTTGTGGAATTATGTGAAGATAATGTTAAAGATTAAAGAATGTATAGATAATGATCAAGGTCAATGGCCATTATAAAACCAGGTCAAGTAAAGGTAAATCTATTCTGTACCTACGTGAAAGTACAGATACCTTGATTGAAAAATACTGCTTTTAAAAATATTCGACAAAAACATTGTTGTAGTAATAGTATTATAATTTTTTTTTTTTTTTATACACTACACAAACTCTTTTATAAAACGCACTTATAAACACAATTTCCGTCCATTACTAATGTTTTCCCAGAACTGCGGTAAACCTCACCAACGTGCTGCCGGGGCCTTCCCAGGGCAGGTGCGGCAGCGGAGGGGGCGTGGGGGTGGCCCTGCCCCGATGGCGCAGGGGAGACAGGGTGGGGGGCAGTGAGTGGCGCAGCTCTCCGGCCCCGGGTGAGGAGCACCGCCGCCCCAGCCGGGGGGAGAGGCTGCGGCTGGGCGAGCTGCTCTCCCCGGGCGCGAGTGACAACAGCGCCCTCCGGCGGCCGGGGGGCGGCTCCTGGGGGGCGGGGGGCCCGCGGCCGGAGCTGGAGGGCCCCACCAGGGACGGACGGGTGTCTGAGGAGCAGGAGGAGGAGGGCGGGTCGTGGGACGAGGACCCGCCTTCCTCCTCTTCCTCCTCCTCCTCCTCCTCTTCTTCCTCCTCCTCTTCTTCCTCCTCGTTGTCGTCGTCCGAGGACTCCTCCACGTCGGAGTACTGGTGCTCCTCCTGCTCCTCGGAGCCGCACAACTGCTCCTCGCTGCCCACTAGTGTCACACACACACACACACACA